>JAAAKO020065165.1:0-24331 GCA_010015015.2 Bolitophila cinerea | reverse complement strand
GCTTCGTCATATAGTTGGCTCATAATTCATCATCTGAAAATTGCAATTGGCGCTTGTAACTTATGTGCCTAATGCTTGTGATTTATGTTTGGCGGAGATGTCTGGGCTCAAAACTCTGCTCGTCCATTTAAATTGTCTCCTAATTATTTAAAAGATCAGCTGTTTCTACATAAATCGTGTATAATCTTTTATATTTCATTAAAAAATAGGACTATTTGAAAAACCAAATATTTATAAAATAAAATCAAACCAAACTTTAGTACACACTTTCTCGTACTTATTTATAAAAAGGACCCTCCTTAGGATAAATTGCAGTTTACGTTTATGGGTTGTAAGCGTATTTTTATGGCAACTCTTAGAGACCAAACAGCTATTGGATCGCGTCGGTCACTCTCTTCTAAAAGATAATACTCTACCACAAGATTTTTCGTACTCGTTTTTTATCTTAGGTTGAAGGTGAGATTTGGGTCAGTGAGCCAAATGGGTAGTGGGTCATTGGGAACGGGGAAATCCTTTGAGTCCAAAATATATATTAGATTGCGTCGGTCACCATTTCGCTTTAAGGAAGATCACCACATTTAAAAGATGTTTTGGAAGTGAACAAACACAAGTAATTACTATTAAAATGCAATAAAAAAAAAATATGATTAGAAATTATTAAAAACCCTTTTTCTAATAAAACTCTAACAGTTATTAAATTATAAAAATGTATGAACACTGCAAAAACTAACACAAAATCAATCTATTCGAAATTTTATGTATTTGCTTTCCAGACATTTTCCTTTTCATAGTTTTCTATTGTAAGTGATTTATATCTTCGCATCACAACTAAAATCGAATCATTGTTTGGTGTTGCCGATATAATTTCAAATCGAGAAACAGTTATGTGTTCGGGATTTGTAACACTGACGCCGCTGATCAGGTCCACTTCGTCTCCAACGTTGAGCTATAAATAGGAAATCAACAAATATTATTATAATAAAATTAATGTACATATTTTAAATTGTTTTAACCGTTGAGCTCTTTTTAAGGGTTTTCTTTCCGTTGACTCGTATTTTGCTTTCATAAAACGCCTTTTCCACTTTACTGAAAATAAAAAGTAGATGAAAGTTATTTCTGTAGTTAAAATGATCCTAAGAATGATTCGTTCAAGTTACAATTTTCCAAAAAAATCTAATAGTTAAATATAATGAAAATAATTTACTTTCTCGCTAATCCCATTCCGGATTTGATCAGCAAATCTGTTCTCAAAGAGTTCAGTTTAATTTTTAGTATATTTCCGTCTTCTTCGGATTTGTTGTATTTCTCCTGGTGGTTAGGAGGAGTATCTTCATCTTCAATCTACAAAAGGTAAAAAAATATAATTATATAATTTTTAAACAGTCTTATATATGTTTTTCACAGAATTAAAGGAATAGCCTATAAAATATAAAACAGTTCGAATTATAATAGTGAATTATATAAATTATTAACTTACAGTATTTTCATTATAGTTTTTCCTAATATTGTATTTATGCCGTAAATTTAAATTGTAAATTGAACTACTATTTAGAACTTTTAAACATTCATTAGATCGGACATTGCAAATAAATGATCGATGCAATCGCATACATTTAAATAAATATGAAGACATTTCAGATAAGGTAAATATAAATAAATCTAATTTTATCTTACAGTTATTGTTTCTAGTAACAACAACCTCTTAATTTTCTTTGACCTAGAAATTCTTAAAACTAAACACATAAAAACACATTATTTTTATTATTGAAATATGTATAAGAATTATTATGACAGATGAAAGCTAAACAGATGATTTGTGAGATCTCATGACATATGAGACTTTGTGTAGTAGATTAGATTTTGAATGTAATACGTAAAATATTTATATAAAAAATGTATTCAGAAAATCGTAATTTTTAGTTTTAAATGTGAGAAGCACCACTTCTGGTAATGTATAGTATAATTGCACTATATATCACCCACCACTTTAGATGTATAGTCAATTTGCACTATACAGGCAAGCACTATATTCTATATACCACCACAAAATTTCATACATCCAAGGATATTGGTGGTGTATAGTGCAAATTGATAATTGACTATATATCACCAAAAGTGACACTTTCCACTATACACCACCAATATCCCTGGATATATGAAATTTTGTGGGGGTATATATATATATAGTGCTTTCCCTTTTACAACATCAATCTATTTTTTTTCTAATGTGGTACCACTATTTGGGCTACGCTACATAATTGCTAACAGCCCAAAAAAAATGTAACAACTGTCAGTGAGAAATATAAACGTCATCCAGAATATTTGTTTTGTGTTTAGACGGTGCAGTGCGTCCATTTTGTACCCATAAAAGTCAAAATAATCTAAATTGCGTGTGCGCATAAAATCTCGGCTCCAAACATAAACACAGACGTATACTGGCTAGTGTGGTGCTCTCTATTGCCTAATCTCGAATTCCAACGCCTCGTAGAACTTGTGTCTTGTGCCCTTTCAGCGATGTCACAGCAGTTAGTTGCCAGCAAATGCGAACAAAACAGTAAATACCATACGCAGAGTATTTTAGGAGGATTCAGCAGCTTCGACGGAGACTCACTGCCAGACTACAGTGAATTTGACTCGGACTCTGTCCACTTGGACTTCCACAAAGAACGGTATATACATATACACTATAAGTTAATGCGCATATAGCACGTGAGTGTGTGTGTGTGTTCGGTTGTCTTGTGTGTTTGCGCGCAATAAGGACTTAAGACTATATACAACATTCCCTTTTCATTGTGTAGATTTTAATTGAAACCGCATTTTAATGGGTTTGTGTTAAGCTTGACTGACTTTCTAAAAATAGAAAAGTGCGAGAAATTATAATTGACACAATTCTCTGCTAACACACACAGCGCTGCGCTCGCGTTACGCCCAGAGCAAGCGAATTATTATTTACTCTATTCGATGATATTCTGAAATTATCTAACTTACATTCTCTCATTTGATCAACATTTGATACATGAAATCATCAAGCCCGCGTTAATAATTTATTGATATAGTTTACACAAGGTCTCTTTGTTGTTATTCCGTGTTAATGTTGTTTTATTTGCGGTGGATGACGACATGGGATTATGTGAAGCGTTTGCTTTTACGTATATCAATTTCATATTTATCGTTAGAAGATAACTTATTATGTTTATTATTTGAATTGTTTACATTTTATAAAATAGAAAGTTTTGTTATGTTTGATTTAGTAGAATTATGTTTTTGTTTTTTTTTGCCTTGCTTGACTAAAACTATGCTTATTTTATGATTTCCCGTAAAATAGATATTTATTTATTTATACAAGATATTAAATTTCCCTAATAAAAACTCTCGGTTTTCCATTTATGAATTTGCTAATAAATCATTTTCAATCAAAAATTCGTTATTCACCCTTCAAGTACATTCAACGTACATCAATTCCAGAAGAGAAACCCTTTAAACCACACACAGGCGACCGCCCACTCCCTGACCCTTTCGCTGATGACCGAACACACACCCATATACACTGGAATTGCGCCTCGTCACATTTAATATCCATTTAAAAACACTACTCTCAACATGTTACACACGCCAAACGAACATTTTGAATTTTTCTCTGTTTTCTACCATTTTTTCTCTCTTTTACATTTCATACAAACCCGCTGTTTTTTTTGCAACGACATTTTTTGACTGATTTAATGTCTGCTGATGTTTGTGTGTGTGTGCTTGGACCATCAATTCCGCTTGAAGTGCAGCCATTAAACTCGTTCAAATTTAATAACACCAGCGAGCTTCCTGATTGTGCCTTATATACCATACATATACATTATATATATATATATACACAATAACGCAGATAAATACATTAACGCGCATACACAAAAACCAACTTCCACATCGCCAGCGTTCCACACAGAGTGATTTTAAAAATTGTTAACCATTACCCAACAGCCGGCCTAAAGGACCTTTTTGCATTTTAAGTGAGTACCGTTTTGTTTGTTTGTTTTTTTGCCCTGCTATTTTTGCTGTGCTACTTTTTTGATGTGTATCATTTCGTTTAAATTAATATTTTTTTCTTTTTGTGGTTTCCCTTGCTAGACTACAACTACCACCACCGACGAAAATGGCACCTATGACGACTATTGAAACGGTCACCGTTACCAGGCCGCTCAAGGTAAGTTTAGTTTATTTGTATTTAAAATTTTAATTGTTTTAACGCTGTTGTCTGACACGTACAACTGCTACTGACAAAAAACTCTTTAAATTAATAATTTAAAGAAAAATATACAACATATTTTGTTGACATAATCGTAATTTTTAGGTACATTAATTTTTAGTTATTGGTCTAGCAAGTCTTTTTCGTTCCAAAGTGTTGACTCGCCACAAAAAAGGTAACGGTTTACAAGATACTTTTGCGTCCGGTCATCCTCTACGTTTGCGAAGAGAAGAAGCTGGTTACTTTTGAAAGAAAGGTACTGTGAAAAATCTTTGGTCCGTCCAGAGAGGAAGATTACCAGCAGTTGCAAAGAGCATTCGTCTTCGGTGGGTGGGTCACCTGTGCCGACAGACGGAAACGAGGTGTGTGTTTGAGTCCAAAATGGAGAGGTTTAAAATTGAACCGTTTTCCATGGCTTCAAAAATGTTTTTAAATTAAAGCCACGTCACTCCTTAGTCTTTACCAACAAGAACTTAAATAATAAAATAAGACAGAAGTATTAAAAAAGTTAAATGTCATTTAAATTATTCCTGTTCCAAATAAGTTAAATGTCTTTTGTTTAGGTTTTCATTGGGGTTGATTACGACCAACGTCAAAAAAGTTATGGATTGTCCTTATAAGGATTGTAAGGACCGAACCGTAAGCACTGCTTAAATATTGCGATTAGGAAAAACGTCACCTTACACGTTCAGCGGCGACGGCTAAAACATTGCGTCGCCGCCGTTGATGATGCGTTGAAATGACAAATTTCATATAATGTTTTATTTTTCTGCTCGTTGTGTGTTGTGTTTCTTTTGCTTGATTTTGCAAAAACATCAACACAACAAAAACTAGAGCACGGATCCTCCTAAAAACAAGCTTAAGGAGAGCATGTATAGTTGCTGACTAGGCGGACAGTCGTTTACAGGATCGGGATTGGCTATTACGGCGGCGGGCAAGAAGTATGAAAACAGCTAAAAACGAGTCACAAACCTTTGAATCAAAGAGGACATTTATTTTTGTCGTTCAGTCACCCAGTTTGATTTTCGCTAGCTCCCATACACCAGAATCGTATATATTTAGAGGGGATTGCCATCGGTTGCAATATTTTGATAAATGGGTTTTTCCACATTTTTTCCTAGTTTTCAGTTTGTGTGAAAAACATCTACACACACACGCATACAAAGTTAGGGATTATACAACAACAACACCATATATGCATATGCATTTGTGTGCATGTGTGCGTGTAAGCAGAGCCAAAGAGCACTGCTTAAATTTTGACGTAAAAAATACTAACTATTGTCAGATTTAAGGATTAATTTTCCAACTGACATTTATCATAATCGCAGTTAGGCACAATTCTGTCATAACGCAATCCCTAACTACTTTGACGTCGATCGTAATCAACCCCAATGTATATACAATATACATTTTACCAAAATCATGCGATGCACTATCACGTCAACTATCCCTTTGATGGAGTTTTCAATGTATACATATATTTCCAAGTCCAGATTCGTTGACCGCATGGCAGCTATAGATGAGCTGGTAGCAAGCATTTGTCCTTTTAAGAATTATCGCCTCACAACAAAACAATCATTTTTTTCTTAAAAAAGTTCGATAGTTATTTAGATAAACAGATTGTAATGAAATATTTTTGCTTGTCCCATGACTTTTGTTACTCACTGTATGTAATCTAAACTCATTTAAAGGACGATTTTTAAATAACAATATAGGACTGAGGAGTATTAGATATAGCTAGCAGGTAAATACGTTACTATATTATATTACGCATAATGTTTAAAAATAAAGCATTTTTGAGATATCTCGACAAATACATTAGTTACGATTTGAAATCTATAATCACATACAAACCTATCCAAGCATTTTTTGGATCGGATTTTAATCGGAACTATATCACTGTTTGAGGAGCACTATGAATTATTGCCAAAATAAAAACAAATAAACCGGATATATCCGAAATATTTAATAAAGTAATTCGAGATTTTCTCCGTCGTGATTTTGTTATTTAAGTTTTTTTGTTGATATTTTGCCACGATTTTTTTTAAATACATAAATAATTAAATTACATTTTTTCAGAAGCTGAAAATCATATATTTAACCACAAAGGTGGCCTCCAATTACCCAAAAACAACAATCTTGCCCAACAGTACGTGACCAACAATGCATTTGCTATTCCCAGCCGGGATTCCTATATGATGCCAATGCAACCGGACACAATGGCATACAGTGGAGGAGTTGCAGCACAGTGGGTACCTGAGCCTAGACTTCCGCAGGCGTGGCCAGAACAGTCAATGCTTCCGGATAATCAGCAGCAGCAGTTACAACAGCAGCAGCGAATGGTTCAGCAACAAATGCAACAAGATGTGGCCGAAGCACAGATACGGGCACACCAGCAACGAGCAGATTGGCCAGTTCAATCCGCTCAACCCGCTCAACCCGCTGTACTCAGTCCACAGACCATTGAAGCAGAAGAGGCTAAAGCTAGTGCAGCGATTGCAGCAATTGCACCATCAGTCGTTCAAGAGCAACCCAACAAGCAACAACAGCAGTCTAACACGTCTGATGATTTAGACGACAGCGAATACGAGGAAGATGAGAAACCCACAGAACCACCACCACCAAAAAAGAAACAGCGCAAGCACAAGAAAAACAAGGACGGCCACGATAAAACCTGGAAGGAGAAGTACGAAAATCACCATCACGAGAAACCGGTGCACGAGCAATTGAAGGCCCTCAAGCATGACCTGGACATCGAGTTTGTCGACCACGATGGAGCGGCTGATCGACCTGGTGGGGCTGTGCTGTCGCTGACATTAGGTATGTTTATTAAATATACATAAGTACACAATTTTTAAACAAATATAAAATTTAAAATTTCGTTTTCAGGAATTATTGTAACCGCCGCACTTGCCGTCCTTGTGGGATGCCGTGCCAGTGTCGTGCGTCGAAGGACGCGCCGTGGCAACAAGGGAGCGTACGCGCACGATGCAGACTTTCTAGTGAATGGAATGTATTTGTAGAAACAATGAATAGTTAAAATATTAAATAATATGTAAATATCGTACATTCTTTTGCAACAATAAAAAAAGTTGAGGAATAATATTATTTTATATCGAAAAAAGCTTATACAAACTTAGTAATACTTTTAGATTGATTGCATGCTCTATTTCTAGATAGTTTAAAAAAATTAAAAACAAACCTAATATTTAATGTTGTTAAATGAGTAATTTAAAATAATCTAAACGCTTTATTGAATCCTTAATTTTGGTAGATATGAAATTTTTATAAAATGAATTGTGTTTGTAGTTAATGTAAAATAAATATAAATAATATATATATATATATATATATATAATTATACATATACTATGCATACAAAAATATTTATAACAAAATAATAAACTTAAAATGAAAACACGTAAATGTCTGTTCACATTAAATACAAACTGGAATTGTATAATAAATGAATATTACACTTATTTTGTTTTTAAAACGATAGATTATAAGCAAGATAAAAAGGTGGCATGAAATAAACCCCATGACATTTTTAGTACACAACAACAATAACATTTTTTAACAAAAACACAAATCGAAGAAGAGAGAAAAGAGATTATGGGAGATCTTTACAAGGTGTATTTGCCTGTCTCCAAACAGATATTTGAAAACACTGCTCTCTGCTATTAGGTCGCCATTAAGATTGGATATGTTTTTTTTTGAGGATAAATGTCAAAAAAAAACCATATACTCGTCAAAATTATTACAAAAGAGTCAAAAATCAAAATCTCATTCATGGATGGATCAGCCTTAAAGGCTGCAAATTATATATCATATTTTATTAATTTTAGTAATTTATTCACACTTGTATAGAAGACTGGTAGTCTCATGCTTTGTGTACCTAAATTCAGGAGCCCTACCATTACTTTCGCCGGCGAGCGGAAGTCATGGTAGAGCCCCAGGACTAGTTTAATATTATATTTTCTTGAATATCCAGTTTTTGAAGTACTAAGGTTTTATAGTATTTAATGTTACATCAATCCAATAAATTCAAAGAATCCAACCAACTATTTTAATACGTTTTGATTTATTATTCCTTAAATAAAAGTGTATAATCAAACTGTTACATATTTGTGTGTATCTTATATTTATGTATTATTCTCATCAATATATAGTTTCTTTAGTGTGTATGTGTGTTTATTTTGCTTGTGTTGATATTTATATGTATGCATAGGTAAAGCGTGTTTATCGAATTGGAAATTACTTACATTCGTAGCAATGTTCAATAAATATTCGAATATCCCATTACCAAACATGTATTTTATACATATATATATATATGTATATATATATATATAAATTTATTTATTTATAAGCAGCTTGCGGATGTTTTATTATGTTTAGTTGAATGGAAAACAAACAAACTGAAATAAAATACATATACATATGTTTATAGCAATTTTTGATATTGTAAAGGTAATTTGAATTAGTTTAACAATAAATATAATATTTATTGAATTTCTGTAGTGACATGATAATTTTAAATATATGTATCTCTTTTTGGTTTAAAGTTTGCATGAAATGTCTAAAGCAAACCGGGCTACAGAGACCCAAGCAGCCCACTAAACGATTATTGTTTAAAACAATCATATATATATTTTTATCACACTATTTTAAATCGTATTATAATTCTTGTTTGTTACAAAGAAACAGAATTAAAGCTAAAAGTGCGGATGATTCTTAGTGCGAGTGTCCGTTTATAGTCGGTATTATAATTAATCCGTTAAATCTAGAGTGAACGTCCAAGAAATGGTGACGCCATAACAAATTAAGTATCATTATCATGTTTCTATACTATTATTAGTCATGTGACCTGTGTTAGTTCACTTAAAACCAACAACAACAAATGTAATGAGAAAAAAACTGTATTTAAATATTATAGATTATAGAATAGAACACGAGAGCAGCTGTTGCGTTAAAACCCTTAACGATACACATTATTTACTGATTTGAAAATTTCGTTGAATTGAATGTCTACTTAAGTGTAACTAATTGCAAGTATTTTTTATATTTGTTGTTTTGTCTTGTCACATGCGCTAGCCTATTTACATTCTTTAAATCCATAATATACCCTTTTTGATACATAGTACTAATTTTGATGTTGTTACCGCTTGTTTTTGAGGATGGTAATTGAAATAAGTGTTATTCACAAAAGATACATTTGTTTATTTTGATATAGTTTTTCTTTTAAAGTTTGCGGTGGTTTATTAGAAACGCAACAAACGTAACGATCGTGTTGTGTGTGTGTGCGTAAAATTAATTTAGATGGAAACCTTTCTCCTTGGTGGCGGTAAGAAGTCGCTCCTTGAGTATCTCTTCGGTCGGGTAGTCTGGAAGTTTCAAATAATGCACACATGTGTTGACCGATGGATAACTGCCCTCGCCTGCATCAACTTTGCGAACAATTGTTAGACGGGGATGAAGATTTGACAGACCACCTGGCGGCAGACTGCTGCATCCGGTCGTGAATTGCAAGAATGCCTTGCGCTCAATACCAGTCATTCCCATCAAGACGTTGACGAAGCGAATAAAACCGGGACTAAAAGACAGATTGTTATTTTATAAAAATCGTCAACAGAAACCGATAGTTCTTACCTTTCTTTGGTGTAGCCCAACTTGGGGTCAGTGTAGCTGATCAAATCATCTCGCGTCCATTCGGGATTCTGTTCACCACAAAGCATCATACGAGCCTCATCCGGTGAGAATGCGGCCAGTTTGTTTAGTGGAAATACATGGCAGAAACCTTTATGAAACGCTTCCAGCTGCTTTGCAATGCCGTCCTGCAAGCAGAAACTTGTCATCAGCTCGACATACTCCTCCAGATTGTCGATAGACACGTCTACAGCGGATCCATTTGGAAGCAGATCTACGGAATCATATCCATAGTGCACTGAACTTGGTTGGTAAGTAAATGTCAACGCAAGATCATCAATCGAAACCGGACCGGATTTAGTGTTAAGCTTCAACTCGGTGACACGTTGCTGTTTCTCGCCAAAAGATAATGTGGCACTCAATTCGATGTTTTGTTTCTCCTGTGCAATATCTTGTAGTTCACGTAAGAATTCTGCTCGAATAGAGTCAATCTCGTGCAAGTTATCATGTGTCAGTACGCCATCGTACCAGCATGCCTCTGGGAATTCACTCACTAACATTTTTGAGCAAGAATCCACCAATTCACGATCACTGTCCTCGGACAAAATACTGCAGGCCATGATATCATCGGTTCCCTTATTTGCAAGCCGAGAAACATTACGAGTTTTCGATAGGATTTTGTTGTGGCACAATAGCTGTAGAAAACTGTTGGACAGTGGCAAATCTACGAGACGACCATCTTGAAGGACTTTAGCCAGAAATACACCAAGGAACCAGTAAAACTTGCTAACCTTTTCACATATTTCCGATTCTTGTGGCAAAGGGGCCGGGAACAAACCACACTCACGACGCACATAGTATCCAACCGGTTTGGAACCTTCTCCCAAATCGATTTCAGTTTCTGTAAGCGATTGATCGTCATCATATAACCACATTCCCAGATCAGCACGTTGAAGTTCAGCTGCAACCAATGCATAGAACTCAAGCGTTGGACCCAAACCGGTGCCCTCCTCACCAACAAACTCTACTTCTAGGACAGACTTTCGATTGCAGTGTACTTTCATAACCTGCATAGCCCAATCAAGTAGATTCTCGTTACGTGGAACTTTCACACGCTCGTGCTTCAAACGGCCAACGCGAAACTCATGTTGATCATCACGCCTTGGGCTCAGGCCTGGCATGCGTTGTCGCTCTAGCGTAACATCGCGTTGGGACTGTAACCATACAATACTCCTTGATGCTCCAAATGCTGTACAATTGAAATATAGTTGTCGCGTTTCAAAGGGAAACAGGAACGGACACGATTGATTCAAATCCTCACACCAAGTTGGCAGACTGTTACTAGATAAGACCAGAGGATCTTGGATCTGTTGTTGAAGTTTGTTTGTAATTTTCTTGCTCATAAAAAGATCTGGCAAAAGGACATCATCGGCCTTACCAATGGACTCTGCTGTTATCTCTTTAGGCTGCACATTTATAGCGTTGAGTTGAGTCAAAAGCTGAAGCACATCGTCTACGCTACACTGCAGTAACGCTGGTACAATTGGTGTTGGAGAGCTTGGTGATAATGTAGATGCACCACTACGACCAGACAGTACAGACACGACCGGTGTACTCTTGCCATCTTCGCCGCTATCCTCATCTTTGCTGGACGCTTCTTTGTACACAATTGTAAATGTAGGCTCCCAGATTTTACGCATCTTGTCTTGTTTACTAAGGCTAGATATTTGGATCAGTTCTTGTACGGCCCTAAATATCGTCCAGTCAGGATTGGTGAGCGAAATCTCTACATCAGCTACGCCATTTAAATTAGGTCCTTTTAAGACTAGTGACAAAGCCGGCTGCGCTACACACGCTACTAAGGAACTTTGTGATTCACTTTCAGAACCGGGTGCTGGAATATCTAAGTCTGACGTTTGATTAACATTCGTGCGACCCGGACGCGGATCAAAGGCAGGTATCAAAGCCGAAAACTGACGCTTTAGCACGAATTCATCATCCCATGACTTGCGCTTGCCAGCAGCAGCTAAGCGATTCTCTAAAGTTTCGTCGTCCATAAAACTGAGAAGATTCCGAGAGACCATCACTTGCAGTAGTGTATTCTGTATGGACAAAGGAATGATATTAGAAATCATGAAATACACTAGTTTAAGGTCAGTGACCTTTGCTACTTTTTGATTCGTTAAACATACATAACTTACCCCAACTTCCTCGTATTCGTCTTCGTTCTCTTCATCGTCATTGTCATCCTCCATATCTTCGTCATCTTCGAGTTCACCGAGTAAGGTCGGTGCACGACAACTTTCAAGAAAATCTTCTAGTGAGACTTGTTCGCTATCGCTTGACGTTGATGTGAGACTCATTGTGAGCGTTGGATTTATTGACGGTGCCTGAGGTCCTCCGGAAGAAACAGGAACAATGGCTGCGGACGTTACATTACTAACAGCATTTGCTGAGCTGGTTAGGCTAGGGTAGCTTTGAGCTGTACTCAACAGGCCAGAATGAAAATTGCTGGACAACGCTAATTTGACTAGACTAGTAACAGAGTTCGGTCCACGTGGGAAGAAGCTTGCATTTTGATTGTTTGTGATGTTTGAGTTACTAATGACCTGGTTGTTTGTCTGGAATCCACTTCCCTGAGAGGTGCGACGTCGAGCCATAGCAGCAAATGTTTCCAAGAGGCCTGGCGGAGTCGCGGACTCAATTTGATTGGAGTTTTCATTATTGGACGATGTTAAATTAGGCACGCTTACACTCATCGGATTCACTACGACCATGGATTGGTTTGCATTATTTGCAGATGTCTGAGATGTGTCCGTTGCAGAAGCTACAGTTGCAATTGAGCTAATTGTTGGTGCTACCGATGTTACTACAGCAGATGATGGAGGTGGTGGAATCACCACATTACTGTTTTTACTGTTATTCGTTGTGTCTCGTTCTTTAATATTAGACGGTGAAGCACAGGCGTCATCGGTTGGCTGTACTTGACGTTGTTTGATCACATGAATTGGTCTAATCTTTCGATATTTTTCTACATCAATAACTTCGTTTGGATCAATCGGCTGTTTTTGTACAGATATTTTTACAGATTGTTGCATCAAGTTTGGTTGCGGAATAGAAAGAATTTCTGAGGACAAAATGTTGTTTGTATTATTGCGAATCATATCAACACCTTCACGCATCTTGTCAATGACTTCAAGCGCTTCGCAAGATAACTGTGATACCTTGGAACCAGAGCTTGCACGCAAATTACCCAATAACGCCTTGCTGATACTGTTTACCGAATTGCTAGCATTCATTTTGTTGTTAGCCTCTATGTTAGAGGCTTTTAGCTCTTCTGGGTAGCTTTGTTGGCGCAAAAACGTTGTGCTCGATGTGGCATTGTTCTTGATATTGTCATTATTCAAAGTGTAGTTCTCGGTGATTGTAGCTAAATCAGATACGGTTGGCAATGTTACTGGCGTATGATTAATAAGTGACAAATCTTGATGATTCTCAAGTTCACGGAGAGCGTGTACAACGACAGACACTTCGGTTTGGTTTGTTGTGTTTCGAGCATCTGAACCAGCCACAATATCCGATTTTGCCGAGGACAAAACATTCTCTGCAATTGTCTCAACAGCCTGTTTCCAAGCCAGATTATCAGCCGATGCTGCTTGTTCACTTGATGATACAGAATTCTTCGCCATTTGGCAGTCTGTAGCCTCTGGGAGACTTGGTGTTGAACTTGACTTGCGGCTTGTTAAAATGCTTGTTTTCTCTGCCTTTTTTGTTATCATAGGCACAAGACTGTTTGAAGCCACGTTGCTGCTAACCTCAAGCAATGGCAAATTATCACAATTGGCCAATTTCAAATCGTACTTGCCTTCAGCACCCATACGATATGAGTTCCGAACACCATGGTCCCATTTTACGTCTATCCATCCATTATGGATCTCTCCAGTTACCGCACCTTCTCCAGTTGGTGTACCATCCTGGTCTTCCCAGCGCCAATCGACACCACGTACAACTCGAGCACCCGTTGTGATGTGCTTCAGTTGTGAACGAATCAAACGTCGCTCTCGACGAATCTTAGCCTCTGCTTCCTTGACAGCTGCTTTACCCATATCCTCACATACAGAAATTATGCGTCCGTAAATCTCAAAACCAGACAAACTTAAGTAGTGCGTCTGGTATGAAGCATTTCGTCCATTTTGTTGTATGCGTACATGTCTGTAGCCTTGATTTTCATCAGGAGTAGAATCGATTGGCCAAGTACATGTTGAGCCAGGTTCAGACAAACTTTTATCGTCTGTATGTGTCAAAAGCGTTACCCAGTTTACGGCATCCTTTGAAGCCTGCAACAACCAGTTTCGCAATGCTGAACGGCCATAACCACGGGCATGACGTAAAGTGTATGCCGACGGAACAATAAAAACTCCAAGATCAATTGCAAACCAAGCTTTCTTATTGTCGCGTGTGTGACAATTAACACTGACGCTATCACGTGACAGAATGTCTTCAAGTTTTCCGTATGGTAACTGTTTTCCCTCGGATGATGTGACATTAACTAGTCCGTACTGAGCAGGATTCACCCATTCGGTAGTTTTGGCATTTGTGCCGATAAAGAAGATTAATCCGTTTTCGTCGAAATCGAATTGCTGTTTCAACACAATATTTGGACTTTCCTTAAACCGTTTTAGAAACAAAAAGTTAACACGTTCCATGTCGTACCATTGTTTTGCGACCATTTTCAGTAGATATTTGGATAGTTGACCGACAGTGGCAAGAGGCTCCATTTTCAAGGTACGACCAGTACGATCAAACAGTGTTGTCTCACACGAGGATCGCTCTAAACGGAATCGTAGACGTTTGGTTAAGATCTGCAAGCCATACCCAGTGCCTGGTGCATCGTACATAAAAACAGGCAGTTTTTCGGTACTTTCCAACACTGAAACAAGTTTTTGTACTAATATGCTTGCAGTGTTCTTGGTCTCTCCGTGTTGTACACACTGCTTGAAGATTGCAATTCTTTGCTTCTGTAGTTTGTTGGCCTTGTTTCGTGTGACACCTGATTCCCAGTAGTTCTTTGATAGCACTGCAACTAATGCCTGTACCAAACCAGAGCTATGCATTTCGTAAGCACTGACAATACCATCTTCGTGTAATAGACTTGCTAGTTCGATCAAAGAACTTTTCAGTTTCTCCTGCCAGGGCAGTGTTCCCTTCTCGGATTGGAGCTGGAACGGATGTGGAGTACACTGTTCTTCTAGGGACTCTTCGATTTGTCTCACAATGTTTGAGAGTTTTGCAACAGCTCCACGTGGAACAGCCTGAGCTGCTTTAAAATATCGATTGTACAAATCACGTGCCATACTCTTTACCTGGCACTTTTGTACCTCGGTCTTTGAGCGAATTTTCTTTTTGCGCGTCTGTGTCCAACCGGATGCAAAGTCTGGTCCAAGTGATGCTTCAGCGGTAAATGTGTGCTTAGTGGCTCGGTTACTTTCGAAAATGAAACCAGGCAAATCATCCTGCAAAATTGTGACCTGATGGCCTTCAGTGTTGTTTATATGAACTTGGTTGTCTTTTTGGCTCTGCAGAACCCAGTTTCCAACGACCAAACGAAGTAAACCATGTGAGCTCAGGATGGGCTGGGAACTAGATCCAGCTCGTACAGCGGCACGAGCACGTTGCAACTTTTCTAGAAATTCTCCTCGATTTTCTGTGAGTCCATACAAAAAAACAACAAATTACTATAACATATCTTCTGTGGCTAATTTAAGTCTTCATAATATTTTAAATTCAGACGCCACAAATGAGATAAAAGCATACTAACAAATTAGCTTCAATGAATAACTTGCAAAATCAATGGAAAACACTAATAATAAACACGCGATTGGAGAAATGGACTCACCTTCACTAGTTATAGACTCCATACTTCTGACTTTGCCTAAATGAGAAAATTGAAGAACACAAAACATGAATGGAATGTTAAAATTTGGAAAAAAGATCGAAATTGATTTGTTTGCTTTCTCTCGAATAAATTGTCTGATTTTTTTGTTATTATTTCAAATGCAAATTATACACAAATGAAATCAACGTGTAAACATAAAAATAATAATGGGAATTATAGAGACAATTATCGTAATATAATTACCTGAACTATCACTTCCGTTTTCAGGACTTCCACTGGAATACATTGTGGCAAGTTTTCCATCGAGAATAAACCGGAACCAACCGTTTGAACCGTTTGAGAGTTCCAGTGCCGCAGAGTCTGACCACACGTAAAGACAATCACGCCCACGACAGATGCTCCACTCACGCCAATGGTACGCTTTTCCCTGTAGAATTTCCTTAGCATCCTCAACTGAATCATCTATTATAAAGAAAAAATAATTAAATAAAAATATTACTTTTTGTATTGCATATTATTTTAAATTTACCACGTAACAGGGAATCGGTTGACTTGATGACATCGGATTCCATGTCCACAACGTGTCCCATCAATGCCTGTACTTTTGAGAATACACCCAATCTTGCAAAATGGTCAAGGAATTCATCTTGTGTCTTGGACATCAGCTCCTCTATTATGATCAAAACCACCAAATGTCCATCTTCGTCGTCCTAAAAACACACCACATGATAATGATAAGAATTATATGTTTCATAAGATAGTCAACTGAAAAAGGGAAAAAGTGTGCAGCAACATAAAATCCATACCCGTCGCCGTCGACATTGCCATTGTTTCAATTATTTGTAATAATAATAAAATAAATGTATATAATTACATAGTGAGCATGTTGAAAATAGAGCGGTGTCGTGCCGGTGCAAGCAAGTACAGTTACAAACGTTCGTGGTGTATTATACTGTACACAATAAAAATATTCAATATACACTGACACAGTTAAGCCACTCAAACTCACAGACAAAAAAGAAGAAATTAACAACAAAAATAACAAACAAAGTAACAGAAAAAAAAACAAATCATAAAAAGAACGCAACGCAAAGACGTCATGATCACAGGGAGAGCACTGGGAGCAAAAAATAAATAAAGTAGGAACACAATGCAATGCAACCAGAGAACATAATATGAACTTTGTGTTACCGCCATTTTGCTTAGAGGTGGTGGCAAAATGTAGCGCTGCGTATTTAAGCTACTACGTTGCTGTTTAGCATTTTGCACCAGGGTGACCAGTTTTTGCTGGCGTCCATTTGACAATGGCGGCCAGCTGTAGCAAATCTGATATCCAGTTGTGATAATATATATAGAGAGATAATTTCAAATTGAGATACAAAGAGAGAGTATGTGCCGACGACTATTCATAACTTTACTTACTTCGTTGTCAAGCACACTGGCCACAACCTCTACTAAAAGTGTGCCGAGATTTTCGTTTTGAACCGAGCACAAGGATGATAGGAGATCTGGTTGAGCGTACTGAACCATTTTCTTGATTAGGCCTATCAAATAAAATTTTATTGTTAATAAACATTAGATAGCAATAATATTGTGATATAAATCTACCTAAACTGGAGCGTCGCACACTGCTTAGCATAGTACTTTGAAATGACTTGCAGAAGGCTGGCAAGAAGAACTTCAAGTACACTGGTGACATTTCGGAGTCACCGCGTGGTTCAGTGGCCTCCTCGCTTTCGGACTTTGCGTCCGTACGACCGGCTGACATCCATTCGCCAGGAGACTGAAGTATAGCGGCAACATCGCGGTGACCCTCGTCGATTCGTTCACGAGCTTTATCTAGCGGTGTTTTTCCATCTTCATCTCGTAGATCGGGATTGGCGCCATGCTTAAGAAGTACTTTTGCAATGCCTGGACGTCCAAAACAAGCAGAATAGTGTAAAGAAGAGCTGCGTTGTCCCTTGTTTACGTCCGCCCCTTTATCACATAGATACTCCACCATTTCTTGAGTGCCGAATGCCGAGGCCCAGTTTAGCAGTGTTTGACCCACGTCGTCCATACAATTAACATCTATATTGCCTGTTTCAATTGCTTCAATTAAGGCTTCTGTGTCTTTGCTTCGAATACAATCGATGAGCTGACGATGTGTACGTTCAGTGCTGGAGTCAGCACGACGGACGCGGGGTACAAGCTGGCCTTGTACGCAACCCACACGACTCAAAGCCTGTCGGCCCTCGAAGAGTAGCAACAAAATTAGATCAGCCAAACGCATACAGTCCAGTATACAACGTTCGTCTCCCTTCAAAGCACGCTCCATAGCGTCCCGCAGATTGGAACGCAATAGATCCTGAAATAATATAATAATAAAATTAATGTTAATTTGAAATAATGTAACATTTTTCAAACTTACATGAGTAATGGTAGGCGAGCCACGACAAAGGGTCGACAGCAACGATATTGTTGTAGAAATCGATTGACTTGATCGATTTGCTTCGGAAGTTTGTGACTTCGGATGTGGACTAACACCTTCCTGAGATCCATGATTAATTGATGATGCTCCGGGCTGTGGACCGGCAGCGTTACTTAATCGATTTAAAAGCTCTTCGACCAATCCTAAATAATGGTTTTAACATTAATTTAATATTTTATTTATAAAATAAAATTTGCATACCATATTCCGCCAATGGCGCTGGATCAACACCCTTACGAGTGAATCGATCAGCCACCGAAGCAAAGCATTTCAACGCTCCATCAGCTACTAGAGCGTCCTCGTGTTGCAACAGTGTACTTAAGCTCTCAACGCACGTCTGAATGCTAACACTCTGTGGCTCGACCTTTGTACACAGTCTGGACACCACTGCCATGGATGAATGCAACGTGTCTTTGTGCACTTGGGATCCACAGTCTCGAATGAATGCAAGCACGCAACTAAGGCCACCTCCTTCAAACACTGCGCCTGCCTCACGGGTACAGATCAACTCTAGTACTTTAATGCACTGCTCGGCAAGATCACGACTTGTACGACTAGTCAGTTCGGCAACAACCAATCGATTGCAAATTGCTTTGATGGCTCCGTCAATGGCGACAATGCGTCGAGTGCATTCTGCGGACACGTCCAGATAGTATGTGATTGCACGGGCGGTCACCTCTAGTACATTTTCGGGAGCCATGTCGTCAAGGAAGATTTTGCAGAGAGCCGGCAGGAATGTTCGCGGCGGACAACTCTCAAAGCAACGATCCACATTATCAGACATAAGCAGTAACATGCACAGCTGCTCGAGGGCAATGAGTTGCATGTCACGCTCGTCGCCCTGGCCCATTGACAGCCATTCTAGCAGTGTTTCCGGATCAACGTCTCCCATCTGCAAATACTTATTAAATTAATATAATATAGAATACAATAAAAACACACACAAAAAATGGACTAATTACTTTAATTTATGTAGTTTTGATATACACACAAATACAGATACGATCAATATTTATTTTGAGTTTAATGGTGGCACCCGGCCAAAATAACCGATTATTTACCACATTTCTGCCATACACGTTAATTTTTAATTGTTATCTTAAACTGCAGCAGCGGAAAACTTGTCTTTAAAAAAACACATTTATACAATATGCACGTATACACACATACTCACACACACACTTGCAAAGTCTTTGCGTACTCGTGATCGACGACTAGCAAAGAAAGTTCCGCCACGCGCGCACAAACATACAAAGAAGCACCTCTTTAGAGTGCACGAAACGTGATATACGATATACTCTAATATATACGTATAACATATACATATATTATTGTGTTGTACTATTTACGTTTTACAGCTGCGGAACAAACACGACGACTACGAAGACGCCGACGTTGAAGACCTGCTATAAACACTCTTCTGTGTGTGTGTGTTTATGTATAAATGTAATGTTTTGAAATTGTGTTTTCGCTGTACCGAGCGGACGACGACTTGGAACTTGGAAGCACCACACACATAAGAAATGTGAGTACGTTCGTTATAAAAATATGCTCGTTTCTTGCTCTTTCGCTCTCGCAAAGTCACGACTAAACGTATATTTATTGAACATTCCGGAAATTAAGGCGACATCATATTTTAACGTAAAATGGAGCAGAGCTCGAAAATAATCAAAAATAAAACGGAATTCCATACGAATGAAATAAAATATATGTTAAAATTTAGGTGAAACTTTAGAGTTTGATAATTTAAAAAGTCGTTTATTTAGTTTAAACAACAAAAAAACGTTTGATTATGAATGATAATTTATTCATTTAAGTTATGACCAGAAACGGCAAACGGGAAGCATCGCACAAAGCTTTGAAAAAAATGATACAAGTACTGGTGATCCAATTACAAAAGCCCTATACGAACTAGTACTGCAAATTATAGCCTGCGACTTCACCCCGTCAAATCATGTGATGTGGAGCGCTATATATATTTAGTTGATTAATAAAATCAGACCGGATGAAATAGATGATGTCATCTCAGCAGAAATTCCAGATGAAGCAATTGATCCTGTATTGTTTTAAGTTGTGACAAAGAACATGATTCATGGTCCATTCGGAGCATTTCAACGTTTATGATCGCTGGAAAATGAACTGAACGTTTTTCATGAGCCTTACTTGTCGAAACGGTTACTGGAAATGATGGATATCCGTTATATCGTCGACGATCTACCGAGGATAATGGAATATCAACAACTGTGAAGGTTAAACGTCAGAACATTGATGTCGATAATCGTTTAACTCATCAAGAACTTTTCAACGACGCAAACAAGGATCACCAGTTGAAGGACATCCAAATGTATTTTCAACAGATGCTTTGGGACGAATTTACAGACATCATCCCAGCAATGATTAGTGCTTTTATTTGCGTCTGTTATTAGTTACCGTTCATGGAACAACATCAATCCAAGATTTGAGAACTGTTGATGGGCAATTGTGTGCGACTTATCACCAAGCGTGTCAACAAATGCATTTGCTTGAAAATGACGTACATTGGAATTACACACTTTCTGATGAGGTGCTGTCATCTCATCCTCATCAAATACCCACATTATTTTCAATCGTCGTATAAACATGTTTTCCATCAAATCCGATCGACTTATGGGTAAAATACAAAGACGAAATGAAGGAAGACATATTAAATCGAATGCGTCGCACAGCTTCTAATTCAGTTTTACAAATAACAGTGGAAATACATAATAAAGCATTGATTATGATTTAAGACATGTGTTTGATGATCGCAAGCAAAGTTTTGGCACAATTATGTATGATTTCGCCAGATTTTGAAAAATTTAAGAGACAATCGAAATCTTTTTGGTGGTGCCTTGGTATTGTTAGTCGGTGATTTTCTGCAGACATTACCAGTTATTCCAAGATCTACGGCTGCTGACGAAATCAATGCGTGTTTGAAATCATCGAATTTGTGGAGACATGTAAAAACACTAAAATTGACAGCAAACATGCGTGTCAAATTACAAAACGATCTATTGGCGGATGTTTTTTCCAAACAGTTGCTGGACATTGGAAATGGCAAAATTCCAATTAATAACTCGACTGGATTAATAACACTGAATATCGATTTTTGTAGTTGGACAAATTCAAAAGATGAACTCATCCAATGCGTGTTTTCAAACATAGCACAACAGTACAATAATCATGCTTGGTTAAGCGAACGAGTAATATTAGCTGCCAAAAATAAAAACGTCAATGATCTCAATACAACCATTCAAAATGACATTGATGGCCAATTGGTTTTATATAAATCGATTGACACCGTTATGAATCAAGATGATGTAGTAAATTATTCTACCGATTTTTTTAATTCACTTGAATTGCCCGGATTACCACTACATAATCTCCAATTGAAAGTTAGATCTTCAATTATTATGCTGGCGCAAGAATAATCAACCAAGACTATGAAATGGTACCCCAGTTGCTGTGAAAAATCTTATGAGAAACGTCATAGAAGCAACTATTTTGAAATAAAAGTACAAGGGTGATGATTTTTTTAATTCCACGAATTCCAATGATTCCGATAAATTTGCCATTTGATTTCAAATGCCTTCAATTTCCTGTTCGACTAGCATTTTTAATAACCATAATAAAGCGCAGGGTCAGTCTTTGGAAATTTTCGGAATCAATTTGGAGTTTCCATGCTTTTCAAACTCTATGTGGCATGTTCTCGAGTTGTAAAACCATCGGCGTTATTTGTTTACGTACAAGACGGACCAACAAAGAATACCAAAAAGATCTAAAATAATAAAAACAAAATCAAATAAGAATAAACGAATTGGTAAATGAAAAAAGGATATTTTATTTAAGAATTAGATGTTGTAGATGTTGTAGATGCACTTTGTTTGCTGTGAACACAAATTTAAACGAACTACTTCAAATAACATTTGATCAATAGAACGAAATCTATTGTAACGATCTAGAATTATGACCAAATTAACATTTCATTCAAAATTTTAAATTATTTTAGGCAGGACAACGTCTGCCGGGTTTGCTCGTGCCATATATATACTATCTATATGGTATATGAAAGAAGTTGTAAGCAACGCAAACAAAAACTGTGTTTTTTTAAGAATTGTATATGCAGGTTAAACCCTTGACCACAAGGGTTACATTTTACATTTTCTACGTTAAAAACAATGGAGCTTTACGGACTACTGCGCAGCTAGTATTTGCGGTCAAGAATACTGTAATAATTATTAAAAAAAAACTCCCTTACCGTTTATATTATATAATTATAAAAAGGTTTTATTGGCGAAAAGACTGAAACACATAATATAGGATGTTAAAAAACATAAAACGCCAAAATGTTTATGCTCCCTGATCATTCTGTACATGTTTTTTATGTTGGACAAATGGCCATCTCTCTTTAATAGGGTTTTAAGTTTGAAAAACAATTATAAATGAAAAAAATATATTAATTTCACAGTATATTTTTTTTAATTCTATCTCTTTGTATTTGTCCATTTATCTTCTTCTCTTGCTTTCTCACAATATCTCCTTTCTTTCTTTATCAACTCTAACTCGCTTTTCATTTCGGTTTTCAACTTTTTTGTTTTTAATAACAATTAATTCTTTTCTTTTTTATATTTTTATATTTTAACATAAATAATCTAGTTTTATTATGTTTTTTTTTAAATTATGTAGGAAATAGGGAGTGTTGAAATCTCAAATATTAAAATCACGACCAAAAATCTGGATTTTCAAAAAAAGTTATTCACTATAAATAATAATAATAATATTATTATTATTTTGAATTATGCGCGCAGCGCAAATAGTACAGCCCGCGCTCGCGATTTTAAAACTTGTATCAAATCGAGATTTTTTGATCTAAATTTATTATCGAGATTTGGACTCCATCCCAGGAAATAGCGATAAGACTTCATTCCAGCAAGATATACAATAGTTAGTAATGTGTTGGCGCATTAAGATATTTTTAGACCAGAGATGTTAAAACTTGACGTTTCACTGGTTAAATTGCTCACATACTCGTACATACTAAAAATTACTAATACTTGTATATTTAGCTACATTTCAATACATTACAAATATATGAAATATGTTTGTTGGACTTTTGTGTGCAATAATATTTTTTGAAGACAAATGAATGAAATCATCTAATATTTTTTATTATATCTAAATATTTCTTTTAGTAATTTTTATTACTAAGCAAAATATGCGTCCTATCTCCTTGATAGATTAACACGCACTTACAAAATATAATAAAATTTTTAAGGAAGGCACGATTGATTGTCGGCTTAACCGAAGCACCAAATATCGAAATTGTATTTCTAGGAAATCATCATCTTAGGAGTGGAAAAGGCTGAAAGATTTGAAAACAAAATATTGCGGAGCTTTCCGTTATTTAAGATTAATGTGCTTTGTATCAAATTAAAGATATTTAAAATATATATAAATCCTACTTTATACCATTTAATATAGAGTGAGGGGAACAAATTTAGTGAAAAAAACCCGGCCAAGTGCAATAAAAATTCTGAAAGGTCTAGGCAATACCTTACCAACAAGTTCTTAATTTAAAAAAAATCCGGGAAGCTTTTAAAAATATATGTAGATATGTTGCTGAGGTGAACGATTTTCAGATCATGATCTGGACTATCTGCCCTCCAATGGATGACTTACTGATGACTTAAAGGTTTATTATGTCTTGAACTTTAAATAAAACTACATATTTTATCGCCGCTAGACAAGCGTCCAACATTAGTCTAAAACACACTAAAACCCCACAAAGTGCCATCAATGATCATATCTAAGACATCTCAATAGCAACCGTAAACATTTTAAAATTCAATTATATGCACACGAACAAACACTCAAATACACAATATACCAGAGTATCTATATACATATATATAAATATAGATTATATATAAATATAGAAGAATTAGTAACGTAGCGACTTTATGAAAATGTCACAGGCGATACATATATACGACACTCTGAGACGTTACAGTTTGTAGATCTATATGTATGTATGTTTGTCTCTATAATCTGTAATCTTATA
>JAAAKO020065164.1:0-41525 GCA_010015015.2 Bolitophila cinerea | reverse complement strand
CGCACACATCCAATGCGCATCCGTTCATATGAGTGGATGCGCAACGGTTGCACATCCGTGAAAACGTTAAGTCAGTAGGAGTTACCGGTGGTGGATGCATGAATTTTATTCACCACTACGGCATTATATTGTGGCTCGTTAATAGATGGCGCTGATCGGTTAGCTGTATTGGGCGGGTAATTTAAAACTGCGTATTCAAATAAATATTTCATTTTATTTTAATTATTAACAATAAAATATAATATAATTATAAATAATACTAAAATATACAAAATAATACTAAAATATACAAAATAATACTAAAATATACAAAATAATACTAAAATATACAAAATAATACTATAATATACAAAAATAAGTTTAATCTAAATCTAATTCAGTATTTGCGATGTCGTCGTCGGGTTGCCTTTCTTGGATTCCTGATAAATAAAGATATAAATGTATTTATAATTATGAATTTATAGATTATTATGTATTAACTTACTTTTGTACAATCTGTTTCGAATGTTTCGAAAGGACTTCCGCAGATCCTCCATAAAGGTTTCATCGCTGTCATATAGCTCTGTAATATAATAAAAAGAGAATATCAGTTGAGTATATTTTACTGTGTTTATGTGGTGACTCGCTTAAGGCATCTACATCTGATATTTGGGCGAAACACTAGATATAATTTTATAAACACAACAAAATTAATACAGAATAATGTACATAACACAGATATAGATTATTATATACAAATAAATACATACTATTACAGTCGGCTGTATTCACGCTCAAAATATACACATAACAATTATAAATACGTCTGACGCACAGATGCATCTCGCACACAATAAGGATAGTTTTTATAATAGAAGATAATTAAGTAATATTTCCAAACAATAGTTAATTACATCGTTCCTGCCTGCGAGCGGATATAAGTAATAAAATAATAGATATAAATTTAAGGTTATATGTAAATATGACCTGCCTGCGTGCGGCATATACATATTGATAATTATAAGAAGATGAATATAACACATCGTATAAATTAACATATAATAAAATTGACTAACCTTTTATAATCATTATAAATTTTTTTTCCAAGATTGGCTTTTTATTGTACAGCCCTTTAATGTTGTACTCCAACAACACACTGTCATCAAAAACCCGATTGAATAAAGTCATTACTTTATTCAAATCTTTTGTGGTTTTCTTCTTCCAGTAGCAAAACTAAAAATAGAAATGGTTATTAATAAATGTTGTTTTTCAAAATATTGTTATATAAATATAATTATTTATAAGTTATGTAAACTTATAAATGTAAAAATTATATAATTGCTAAAAAAATAATTGATTGCCAAATAATTTGTTCCAAAACGATAGCACGCTAAAATACTTCAATTTACCAGAGAATCGAAATAAAGTAGTGTATTGCTTAGCAAAAAACAAGCAAAATAAATGGATATAAACAATTAGATATTTTATGTATATATATAATATAACAAATAAAATATTATGTTTGTCTACATCTGAACTCTAAGATTTTAGTTATACAACGTATAAGAGTATAAGTATAATAATATTTATTAAAATATATATATATACTAATAATCTATTATATTATATAAAAAAATAGTTACCAGTTGTCTACAAAACATTTCGTCTTCAAGTTTTTTTTCCAATTCTTCCAAATCAACATGGTTGGAAATTTTAAAATTGAGTTCAATTGAATCAGAATTCATAACCTGTTCCAATTTGGTTGCAATCAGATTCATGACTACATTGGTCCTTGAATCCTTTTTTAAACTTTTTTCAGAATTTGCTAATATTTTTTGATTCTGTATATAAATACTATCTAGGCTCAATTGTAGCTTCGACAACATATTATATAAAATTATATATTCTAATAAAAAAATAAAATGAAGAAACAAAGAATAAAATCAAAATTAATACAAAAGCTGGTACAAAATGAATATCAATTACCTTCACAAGAAATATTTGAAGGCATCCTGAGAGAAGTCACATTTTTCTGATGATCTGAATTAATAAAAAAGGAAATCTATGTAATTTTTATGTAATACTTTTGCCAATTAAAATATAATTAAATTCTATATATTAAAATATTATTGCTTGTATTATTAATTGTTGTTATGTGTGGCTGCACTAATCGTTGTAGTAAAGAAAGCGAACTAAACCACCAGAATATACGGTGATGGGCTAACAACGCTCTCGAATCACACAACAACCCGAACCCTCTCCCTGACGACATATATATATGATCCTGAATGGCATTATTCCAAAATTGATTTTGCAGATGAATCTCTACAGGTGAAACAAATACACATCACAGTCTGTACACATTTAACAGACTCGTGTTTGGTGTAAAATGAGCGCCATATAACATCCCACCATGGACACCTTAGTAATTCAACGGATATGATATATATATAGATATAGATATATATATAATATTAATAATTTAAATAAATAAAGTAATACCTCTTGTTCAGAAAAGATTCTTATAAAGTAAAAGCTGGTACAGCACAAGGTTCAATACTAGGACCGATATTATATAATATTTATCTTTCCGACATACCCTATTTTACAAATAATAATTGCAAAACAATATTGTACGCAGACGATACAGTTGTGAGTTGCTCTCACCTAATTGCTCAATACGCTACAGTTTGCCTAAACGAACATTTACAAACGCTAAAACAATATTTCAATAAATGGAAGATTTTTGTACATACTGATATGTTATTGTAATAGAAAAATGGCAATAAATTGAATTGAATTGTATAACATATAATTAATTAATTAATATAACTAAAGTACTTACATGTGGTAGGGTCAGCCGTATTATTTCCAGAATCGTCTGTATTCTTTTCTTGGTCGGCTGATATTTTTTCAGCTGTAGGTAGAATATATTTCGCTGTAAGAATATATTGTTAATAACTGTATAACATATAATTAATATAGCTACTTACATGTGGCATGGTCAGTCTCAGAGTCAGCCTCAGAGTCAGCCTCAGAGTCAGCAGCGGTAACATTTGCTGTAAAAAAAAGATTTATGTGTGTTAATTGAACCAACTTGAAACTCTAGACAAAACTGGCGAAATATTGTATTACAAGAAATACATAAATAAATATATATTTAATAGAACAAAATGATTGAGAAGCCAATGCCCAAATTCACGAATACAAGTGTATTTACAATGTAAAAAAGTTATGTGATCCAATAAAATGTCTGTAATATTTAGACGTACTATACTTACAAGTTAAAACACCCAATATAGGTCGAAATATGTTGGCAGGATCAGCAGCCATGGGTCGAATTACATCTACTATAAAAATTATGTATTATTAAATTTGTTATGTATATACATTTCTTTGTACTATACTTACAAGTTCCAGGATCAGCAGCCATAGGTCGACTAATATTTGCTGTATAAGTAATTTAATTATTATATGTGTTAGCTATGTATATATATATTTATTCATACTATACATACATCTTCCTGGAACACCCAGTATATGCTGTCGTATTTTAGCTGTAATATATGTATATTATTATATGTGTTATGTTTTTTATATTGTGCTACTTACATGTGCCAGGATGATCAGTTACAGGTCGACTAACATTATTTACTGTAAACAAATATATTATTATTAGTTATATAGATTATGAATTCTTACTAAACTGACATGTTCTAGGACCAGCCGGTAAATGTTGGCGTGTTTTGTCAATACCAGCAGCTACATGTTGACTATTATTAGCTGTTCCAAGAACACCCGGTATAGGTTGGCGGATATTGTCTGTAAGAATATATATATATTATTATTTGTGTTATATGTTTATTATGTTGTGCTACTTACATGTCTCAGGATGAACAGCCACAGGTCGACTACAATTATTTGCTGTAAAAAAAGAATAAATTATTAGTTATATATATATATATATATATATTATGTATTCGTATTAAACTTACATGTTCCAGGAGCAGCCGGTAAATGTTGGCGTGTTTTGTCAATACCAGCAGCTACATGTCGACTATCATTAGCTGTATAAAAATGAATTAGTATGAATTTAAGCGTACCTGTACTATACTTACTTTTTCCAGGAACACCCAGTAATGGTTGGCGTATTTTGGCAATACCAGCAGCCACAGGTCGATCAACATTTTCTGTAAAATATTTAAATTAGTATATATGTTACGTATATACTAAAAGTATATATATTCTTACTTGTTCCAGGAACACCCGGTATAGGTTGGCGTATATTGGCTGTAAGATTATATATATATATATATTATTTGTGTTATGTTTATTATTCTGTGCTACTTACATGTGTCAGGATGAGTAGCCACAGGTCGACTAACCATATTTACTGTAAACAAATATATTATTATTAGTTATATAGATTATGTATTCTTACTAAACTTACATGTTCTAGGACCAACCAGTAAAGGTTGGCGTATTTTTGCAATACCAGCAGCCACAGGTCGACTAACATTTGCTGTAAAATATTTGAATTAGTGTATGTTAAGTATATATTTATGCGTACTAGTACTATACTTACTGGTTCCAGGAACACACAGTATAGGTTGGCGTATATTGGCTGTAAGAATATAGTATATTATTATTTCTTATATGTATATTTATTTGTAGTACTTACATGTGCCAAGAGCAGTAGCCATAGGTAGAAGTGTGTTATCTGTAATAAAAATTAAACAATATTAATTAACAATTCAATATAATAATATAATTTTTGTACCTGAGCTTTGGAGTGGCACTAATTTCATCTTTTTTTTGACGACAGGTATGGAAGAAAAACCTAAAAAATAGGTATACATTAAAGATATGAAGAAAGTACAGGTATAAAATTAAACATACTTTTTGTAGATGCCATCGATGAAGGTTCCGATTCTATTTTGATTATATCTAAAATAGAAATGTATTCTTTTTACAAAATTTGCTATTTATTTTTTAATTACATTTATATTACCGTTTTTAACAAATCCTATGTTTCTTTTAAAAGACGACTCGGTTCTGTCAGCTATAAAAAATAGTTGTAATTAGATGATATTATTAGTTTATTGGTACATCTTACCAGAAGATGTTCCACATGGAACAGGCCACTTATAACTTTGCATCTTAAAAAATAGTATTTTAATAAAAATAAAGATTTTGCAGTTTAAAAAAAATTAATTACATTGCATTATAATTGTAACTTAAAAATACTATTTTATACTATATTATTCACTATATTCTCACATTAGCAGTTGTGTGTAATATAGGAATTAGGACAAATGAGTCTTCAAGAGGCACCCTATAAAATTTAAATAAAATATCTTCTCGTTGAAAACATTCTTCTTCTTCACTTAAATTATCTACTAAAATGATGCCCAAATCTGACATTGATTCAACTGGATCTTCAAAAAAATTTCTACAATTTAAAAAACGTTTGCCTAAAATAATATTAATCCCATTTAAAATACCCAATCCTGTCAAAAATATAGGAATATTTGGCTGGACCATGCAACAACCATCCTTTAAACTAAAGCAGGTCAATTTTAAATCATTGTATAAAAAAGTTTGTTTTGTGGTGATGCCACCTGGAAAAACATCGTTTTCAGTTCGATTATTAACTAAAGCTATTTCTGTAAATCTATTAAATAATTGTTGTAAATGTAAATTATTTTTACGCAATAAAGAATTTATTACGCGGTTATTATTTTCAAATTTATATGCAGAAAATAAATTTGGTGGTCCAAACTGACGCACACATTCGGGCAAATGTAAAATAATATGCGTATTAAAAGTAAAATGTTTGGTACCAAAAACGTTGGAATAATTAAAAACAAATTCGTCAATCAAACTCTGCGCCCTATTAATATTTAAATTGTAATTATTTCTATCTTCTAACATTCGTAATGCTGAATGCAACAACAAAACGTGACGATAAACCTCAGGACTAACTAAATTAAAAAGTAATACAGGAAGGGTGTACATAATGAGTTGGGAAAACTCATTAGCTTTAAATTGGCTAAACTCTTTTAAATCCCTAGGGGGCCTCTCGAATTCATACGGTACATATTTTATAATTGACAAAAATCTTAAATTAATATTTTCAAATAATAACGCATAATTTTCGAGGGTTGGAGCTTTTTTATTTAAAATTACATATAACATTTTTTTTACGACTCCTAAATGTACATTATGCATCGGATCTATAGGGAACTGCGAAACCATTCCTATATCTATATTTTCTAACAATGAAAATCTATTCTGGAAAAATTCACGATGATGCTCTAAATGTACCCTATTTGTAAATGTTTCGTCTGTCCTTAAATTTCCTGACACATTTTGATATAATAGGCGTCCTTCATCTCTTATGCATCTCTGGTCGCACTTTGGACATCCTTCATAAGAGCTGTGCGACTTTGTCCCTGTGACAAATGCTCTAGCAGGAGAGTCGCAAATAAAGGCCCTAATATTGAATCTTTTTTGGACCCTATTTTTTGTAGCTAAAACAAAACCCCTCTCTCCAATAGCTTCAATCTCGTGAGTGAATTCTGTTAAAAAATCATCCGGATTATTCATGGTCGACGACCCTAAATAAGCTCCTATTATAAATGGAAGGACATTTTTCTCGTTAACAAATGCACCCATAATGGGCCAAATTGTTTTACGAGAACTTTTACTTACCGATAATCCGTCAATGCCAATGTCAAGTTGAATAGTGTCCAGATCCTCCAAAAATCCATAGTTGCAGCGGAGGAGGCATTTTTCTATGCCGAAGTAATAGAATGTGCCAGGTGCACATTGGCGTACAACAATTGCTTCTCGTGGTGTCTTCAACAAAGTTTTGGCTTTTCTAGGCAAATCTGGGTGGCCAAATCTGCGCAAAACCACCAATAGTTTGTCCAATGTACCATGGCTGACGCTATTTCTTAGCGCCCATACTGCTAAACAATGTTTCAGCGTATTTTCTGCCATATCTTCAGGGTGTTCACCATCTTGGTCTTCATCAAAGTTTACATTTTCTTGTTCTTCTCCTGAAGAATCTGACTCGATAATGCCAGAACTAATTGAACCATCATCGGAATCATAATTAATGATGTTGTCTTCTTCAACAGGATCATCAATATCATTTTCCATGAACGGTTCTACGGGAACTGGCAATTCTTCCATTGGAATATCCATTACCTCGTTTCTTTCGAATTCTTCTTGAATTAAACGACGAATTTGTCGTCTTGACAAATTTAAATGGTGCCTTTCCGCCATATTCACTGTATATTCACAAAAAGTATTCACTTAACACAAAAAAACAAGACAATATGCTGCCTATAAAGAAAAAAATATCGCGAACACAAAAAAATTGCGAACTGACCGTACAACAACAACAAGTGTGTGTAAATAAGAATACGAAATACGCGTCAAAAAAACAAAATATATCAAAGGCGACCGACGCAAAATAACCGGGAAACGAATATAGTACTTAAAAGTACTGTTTACTTATAATATTTTGATAAAATATACTATAAATCCGTGAATTATTAGAACGAAATTTTCTACAACCTTTTCTTTTGTATCAAGTTGACAGCTCTGTTTAATATAACATATGACGTCTTTAAATTCAACACAGCAAGGCCGACGTAAGCAACGCGCGTGGCCGATACTGAAAACAATTTATATATACATAGTATATAAATTTTGGTATTTTTCACCACATAAAAATAAAATATCTAGTACATTTTATTTTTATGTTATGTTAGCCTCCGAATGTTCGCTCGGGTTAGCTACTTCAGATTTTCCATATCCTAAACCTGAGATTGGAGTAATAACTGGTTTTCTTGTCAACTTGAATTTAAACTGCAGATTTATTAATAAATGATGTAGTACTAACTGTAACTAGTGCTGTAGCTAATAATACAATTGCTTGATTTGAAATTACAGAGAACTCAGATGATGAAATATCGCTACTGTGTGAAGATGTCATAGCTATTGCAATATGTTTGCTTCATCAGAATGCAGTAAGTAATTATGACTTTGCTTACAATATCTACATTTGTTTGTATATTTACACTCATTTAAATTGTGCATTTTTAGACATGCGACATCCAATCTTTCCTTTGGTGACATCTTCTTGAATTTGAAGCAAGTATACACGTAGTGGTTGTATTTACATAAAGGACATTTTGGATATACAACGGATGATGTACTAGTATGACAAACATCAAAAGGATTCTTGCGGGAATTGATTGATGATGAAGATGCAAATGGAGTGGGTGGTGTATGTTTTACTGATGGTACATTGTTGTGATGTGAATATCCTGTATTGCCTTGTAGTGGAGATTGATGTGGAGAATGACATGAAGATTGCGAAGTAGGAGAGAATTCATTGGAATTGCATGTATTTCTGTTTTTTGGTGAATCAAATGAATGAGTATGAAACGAGGATTGTTGACGCTGATGATGTTGGTTATCATGGTGATAGCGTTTGTTTTCATGATTTGGAGGAACTAATTTTAATTGTTTCGATGAATTTAAAGCTTCAAGTGTATAAAATTGGAGCTCTAAGAAATCTATAAATTGATCAATTGTAGGAACTTCTCTTGGTTTTTCTAATGAAGATTCCCAATGCCTATTTGTTTTACTATCCATTTTTGATGACAAGATAAATATCAATATAGAATTCCATGACGTAATATCTATGCCTAAATTACGTAAAGCTGTCGTAACATCATTAATTAAATTTACCATTTTTCTTATACCATGTGCGGATTCTGCTTGTAAATTAGGATGAGACATTAACAAATTAAGTTGGTTGTTAACTAAAATTCTAACATTATTATAGCGTTTATCAAGTGCATTCCAGGCTGATAAGTAATCTAAATCAGTTATGTTAAAATGCTCAATTAGTTGACTCGCTTCCCCTTCTAAACAGTGCTTTAAATAGTAAAATTTTTGGATATTGGAATATTCTGGATTTTCATGTATCATTTTAGTGAAAACATGTTTAAATGTAATCCATTTTTCATATGACCCAGAAAACTTGTCAATTTCAACACGAGGTAATTTAACTTCATTATGATGATGTTCTGATCTATTATTGTTTGTTGATGAAAGATCTGCATCTAGTAATGATAATGCTTCTAATAATTCTGTATAATAATCCTCATATACTATTCGACATTTCGATTCTACGGTTCTATTGTTTTGATCCTGTGCAAAATATGTAACCTTAGCACGTTCCTCCTTTGTTTGATAAAAACCTATAATTTCAAAATGACCTGTCTTGAAATCATTATATGTGTCTGTTAAAAACTTAGTACGTGCACATATAAAACTTTTAGTGCGTTCGTTTACTGCTGAAGATTTGAATCTTTTTGCTTGACTTCTTATTTGCTCATAAAGCTCGGTTTGTCTTAAAATCAAGGCCTCCATATTAAATATAAAATATTGCTAAAAAAATATGTTAAAATTGTGTGCAATAGTAAGCACCTAATAACATTCGAAGGTCTTCTTGATTTTTGAATACTTTCTATTTATGTGATACAAAATTATAAAATCACATTCCTAGGTTTTCTTTGTTGTGATAAAATTTTAAACACCTAATAGCATTCGTAGGTATTTTTTATTGTTGTGAATATTATAATGTATCGGTTTGCAAAAAATAGGAAGGGTGGATAACTTACGTAAATGATCTTGTCTTGTCTTGTCTTGTCTGGTCTTTCAGTATGTGTAATTATTTATGTATACGTGCATGTATTTATTTAACTTTTAATCTTCGCACTTGTAAGGTCTTCCGTGCCTATTTTGTTTATTTTTTCCAAAAAATGTTTCAAGACCTGGTGATGGTGTTTTTCTTTGGTTTTATGAGTTACTGCTGATCTACAACATATAACGTAAGTAAAAAATAACATGAAACATAAAACATATATAAGGTATCTATAAAATATCACAGTTGTAAATGTACGGATATTTATGAGAGGTCAATGCCTTGGTTGACTCATTTGACCTTGACTGAAACCTGTAAAATATGATACACTCAAATTTAATAATTAGTTATTCTCATTTTGTATAAACCTTAATCATTCTCGCAATTACTACTTTAACATTTGCTAGCAGTACGATATTAAATTGAAAACACTTCACTTTAACGATTCCGCTTTTACCTCTTTTTAATGTTTTATTTTTTAGCTTTTTACACTCTTCACGTTTACTCGCCAATATAATGATCAGGAACGATGAAGACTTTGATGATTTTAATCAAAGATCAGGAACGATGAAGACTTTGATGATTTTAATTCGCGTAGGACAAACTTATCGCGAAAAAATAACGGTTTGCAAAAAATCCGCTATTTCCGCTATTCACAAGTGGACTGTATTTTTTGTCGCCGATTTTTAGTAGTGCCTCGTAAGGACCATATTTGAGATTACACGAATTATTTATAAGAAAAAGATATTTATAATTTAACACTTAACATTTAACGTTTATTAAATTATACAATATATAAAAAGACTTTAAAATAACATTTATTAAAAGAACAAATTTTTGCTAATGTGTATGCGATTACTTCACGATTAATAATGATCGTTTTTAAAAGAGAGATCAAAAATATAAATGAATCAGCTAAAATATATGGAAAACTAAACTACCAATAATACAAAACAAAATTCACCAAATAAATCAAATACAAAAACCATTGCTATATAAACTAGTTTAGACAAAAACCAAATCTATATAAGATACAACAACGCAGTACGCAACCAATTGGTGTCAGTATAATGGAAACGGAATGTATATGTGTCACACAATGTTTACAATTGTTCAAGTATCAATTGCAAACAATCGCTAGAATTCTCCTGAATTATTTGGCACAAGGATATGACAATTTATATTATTTTAGTCATGTACAATGAATACCAGAACGATGAAAAATTGAACGCCATCACCATTAATGTTCATTTGGAATTTATAACAACAGAAATTATACAACGAAACCAGACTTTTCGGTAAAAAAGTAATGCCGAACTTTTTTGAAGCAATAATTATTAGCGGTAAATTTAAAGGAGAAGATGAGCTGATTCCGCACATTCCAATGATTCCTACTGATTTGCTTTTTAATTGTAAGTGACTGCAGATTCCAGTGCACCTTACCTTTGCAATTACGATCAACAAAGCTCAAGGACAATCGCTAAGTTTTGCTGGATTCAATTTAAAATATCCATGTTTTTCTCATTGTTCATTTTTGCACTAAATGGAAGGTGCGTGTAGTTAGCGCGAGAGGATTTTCCGTGAAGCAGCATTTAGACCGATTAAGACATAGCGTGACGGCTTTTTAAATTTTATTTTGAAATTTGTTGTTTTTATTGAAATGCGCGAAGCGCAAAGGTATATATATATATAAAACCTTTTTGTATGAGCTTCTATGCCCTTTTCTATTATCTTGTAAAAAATATTTTATTTTTCCTTCCCACCAAATTTTTTTTTAGATTGGAAAATTTACTAATAAAAGCAACCTCTACAACAACAACCGTATTTATTAGTAGGTAAGTAAGCTGGTTTACTAGCTATTACCACGGGATATGCCAGTTAGCATTTTGGCCAAATAGCTAGGCAAAATGCCCAATTGTATCTTCCAACAAAAAAGTTTCGTTTTGCAAATCAAAACCATTCCTGCTGAATTGGCCATCTTGAGACCATGTGCAAGTAAAAGAGTGCAATTTTATTTTGAATTTCCTGTAAGAAAAGTACCGTTAGATATCTTCGTAAAATAGCGCCAACCTGAATAAAGTATATTCTCAGCGTATATTGATTATTACGTGAAGAAAAAGTTTAGTTAGGAAACCTGTACAGGGATTCTTAAAAAATATATTCTCCTGAGGGCAGGAGAGACTTGAGACTAAAACTCATTCACTCAAAACGTTTTTTTTTTAAATTCAATTATAATAAATATTATACGAAAAACAAAAACCTAATTATGTGTGTTTCAAAAGAGATAAACACATGATTATAAATACTACTATTGTATAAAAACCTCTCTGTGCTGACATCCCAAGCAGCATTTGGATACCGCAGTATCAGATTTTTTAACTACTTCGTCTTATATGGGTATAACTGATACTCGATTTGATTTTATACTCATTGCAGACCTGATTGAGACCGATTGATTGGATATTAATTAGTAGTAATACCATATCCTCTCATATAAGTTTAAATAATACAGAAGTCTTGAAAACGTATTATATATAAATACTATTTAAAGACAATAGTATGTTTAAATTCAAAAAGTATCCAAACGTCAATTCTTAAATATAGGAACATTGGTTACTTTTTAGTCTTAAACATACCTGATGGTCTATTATAAGTATTTTTATTACCTCGTCTATAGTCTAGAGCTCTAGACTGTAGACTATTTAGTATACATATGTTTAAAAAGTTTTAATTTTAACTGTGCAACTGTCAGTGTTTAGATTAGTATAAGAAGATTAGTATAAGAAAAAAAATTGTCAATTCTCAAATCAATTTTTCCACCCAAGAATGGAACAGTAGTCGTCAAGTTCTCAAACCAGTACACCAGTACATCTTCGATAATCTACTAAGGATAAGTAATAATTTTTTTATCAATTCTGATAAACTCTGATACTCATTTACATACATTTATTTTCAGGAAATAGAAAAGTCTGAATGTGTATTCATAAAATGGATCTACACTTTAAAGGCTCGCAAAACGAGCAGATACCTGTTTCCACATGTGCCAGTGATGGCACTTCTTGAGAAGCAGCTAAGCGTACGTGCGCAGTCTTTGAGTGATACAAGCTGCTCCAAGAAGGCATATTGGATACAAAAATGGAATATTTTTTTAGTTTAAATAGGTTTATGTTTGTGTTTTTAATAAAATATAAATAACCCATTATAATATTATATTATTTATTATTTTGTATGCGATATTTGTATGTAGTTCCAAAAGAACTGGTCACAGACATCTTAAAGACGTCATTTTAATACCGTCTTGATACTGTACTTTTTATACCAATGTTGTTAAAAACATAAGAAAGACGTATTAAAGACGTCATTCTGATACCGTCTTGATATTGTTCTACAATACTACAGACTACAGTCTTACAAAACCTAAGAAAAGACGTCTTTAAGACGTTCGTAAGATGCCGTCTTAATACGGGACTATTAATGCCAGAGTCATACAAAACATGGGCAAATACGTCTTACAGACGTCTGAAAGACTTCTCACTCGTAGATACCGTCTTTAGACCTTGTTCTAATACAGTTTTGCGACCATTTTGAGACCATTTTTTGCTGCTTGGGATGAATAATAATAATAACTACCTTTAAGAAAAAGAGATTTTGTGGCACCTACTAAATGGTATACATTTTTATCCTCCCTCTTTAGTCCCAAGTGACATTGAATACATAACAAAAATCATGTTGTTGTTTTTGTGTTCGCATTTCAGAAGTTTCTCACAAAATCCATAATTTATATCATAAGAAACCCTAACCGCATTATCTTGTATCCGTAAGTAAAAAATATAATGGATTAGAAACACAGCTATATTACATTAACTCACCACCATCTACATGTATGTATATTATGCTTCTATAATAATATACCCCTCTCTCCTCATACATGATTCCATTAAAATATTCTTGTGGTCCCCTGTGCCGACTCGCTCGCTCACTTTTGCCATTAAACGCATAATTTTTAACACCGGCAATAACATAAAATTTAATGAAGACATTTAATTCCGCGTAACCGTGTACAAAAAAAAAATACCCAGCGCACGCATAATTATAGCGTCGCCGCGTCACGTTGCGGACGAAGGAGTTGGGGGAGGTTAGTGTTCCATAAAAGCCGAAAGGGTTTTAAAAATTACGAGACGCCATTGTGCGAGCCATAATGTGCGCTCGTCTCATCTATGTACAACTGCCCTGCCCTGCCCACCTCCTCACCTTTTGTGATGACGCTTTTTAGATATATTAAAAAAGTTGCGTTGGTATTGTGTACACTCTCTCATGAATAAGTTATGTAATTAGCGCAGCAGCATCTCTATCTATTTATATACATATATATATATACAATATAATATATGTGTATGTGTGTTTATGCGAGACTTCCAAACGATTAACATTATGTGTCGTCCGTCATTGTGCTGCACGCGCGCACCCCTTCGCGGGTCACGCGCTCGCTTAGGTCTTTGCATCCCACGCGGCCGGCGCCAGTAAAAGCCCCATAAATACAATGCATACATACTTAACTCCATAAAATATGATAAAAAGTATGTTCCGTTATGTCTCGAGGGCAATATTGAACTGCGAAATTACGGCCGTTTTCTTCTTAAGCATTGTTTATGCACACACACATATAAATACACACTGCATAAAGAGGAGAGTAGACACAACCCTTACATGCCACCCCATCCACCTTCGCGCCGCTGCCGTACGCATTTCTAATTGTCTCGATCCCGCGCGTACACCATGATACACAGAAAATGCCGACGAAAAGTTAATGAATTTAAAATACGCGCTCCCTCCCTCCACTTATATAGAAGGGTTGACTAAGTATCTGTATTATATGGAAATGGAGCGCTTGCGACAAAAGTCCATGGGGAATTTTGCAGTTATGAACTTTTCGCTTCTTTGCTGCGCAGCACCAGCGATAGCAAATAGAATTAAATGTGTCCATGTTAAATGTTTTAACCGTTGTTGTTCGGTCACGAAAGAAATAGAATTTTAGGAGAGTGAGATTGAGATGGGGCTGATGTGGCGGTGCTTTTGCGCGAAGGTGAGTCTGGAATTAATTAAAGCTCGTGTTGCGGTTCAGAGAACAACGTCGTTGTTGTCGTCGACGATTACTTTAGATAATTTTGTGTTGTATGTTATATGGTATTAAAGATAAGATAGAGTTCATGCATGTATTGGAAAATCAACAAAAACAACAACAATAAAAATATATGGTGCAGTGGCGGATCCATGGGGGAGAGCTCATTAAAATAGGTATCCTTTATAGATAAAGTGAACATTACTACTTGTACTTAATATTGAATATCACTATTATAGATTGAATGAATATAAACCATAATAATAATTTTAATAAGTCTAAAATTTTAAACATTTTATCTAGTTTTTTAATCGTAAAAAAAAAAGTTTTAATTTTTTGTACATACTTTATTTGTTTTGGAACCAATTTTTTGTGACATTAAATATTTTTTTTTTTTGTTTCTATTTGCTATAAAAATGTTTTTTTGTTGCTGGAATAATGTTAACCTTTTACCGCTTTTAACTCTTTTTGAAATTATGAAGATATTGGAAAAAGAGTCTCGGCAAAGCATCAGATCCATACTATATTATCTTGATTATATTTATAATAATAATAATTATTATTATTTATTTATTTGAAGATATACCGTAACCTTTGGGACGTTTTAAGTTGGTATACATAAAGGTTAATATAATGTTTTTTATCATTACTTATTATTACTACATCTTACATTATAAACTTAAATAAGTAGGATTTTTTTTAAAATAAACTATAGAAATTCACTGTAGATATAAAAGTAAAAATGAAATAAATACATATTATATTAACTATACTTCTAGTTTATAAAAAATATAAAGTTATATATTTTTATAAGATAAATCGAAAATAACACATGGATAAAAATAGCGAAAAGTAATCTAGATTCTAGATTAAAATTAAAATTAAACTCTATTTATCCAAACATAAATATACGAACATTTTTAAAAAAAATGTACCCATGTGTGTATTCGTCCTAACCCGATTTATCCTCCCAAACACCCTTAATTTAAAGCTCTGAGAAGTATTGCAAACTCTTGGATTTAAATGTTAAAAAAGATGTAGCTCTACTCAGGAAGTTAAAATAAAATTATTTTAAATATAATACAACTAAGAGTGAGATTCCCTAAGCGATTGAAACTCCTAATATTGAAACATTCAATCAATTTCTCATTTGGACATTATGTCGGTTTCCAATTTAAGTTTCGTTCATTTAAATATATGTCCTTTTAAAAAACAGACATATATCCATGGACATTATATATGTTTTTAAAAGGACATAAAGTCCATTGGACATAATGTCTGTTTGAAGCAGACGTAATGTCCATCAAAAAATTAACAATAAATCCATGTAGTTATTTGGAAAAACCGACATAATGTCCATCGAGCTTACGTCAGTTTGAAACTGACATAATGTCCATGGACCTCTATGACTTAAATATGGTTTAATTAACTCTTTTAGAGATTTTTTTTTAGTTTTTTTTTAGCAAAAGATTATGGTTAACAGAGCGAGAAGTAAAGTATAATACTTAGACAGTATAATCACTTATCTTCTTTAACGCTGACGATGTATTAAAATTTCTTCAGAATCTAGATTAAAGAGATTTTATTGGAAGTAACATGGTTTGAAATTTGGTTGACGAAGATCCGTTCAAAGATAAGTCTTATAAGAAACGTGACCAGACGTGCCAATTTTGGTGGAATAGTCCCGCGTCCCGCCGAGTTTCTGAAATGTCCTGTTTTTCATTTTTGTAACTACTAATTAAATGGCTTCCCTATAAAATGTTAGCCATAGATTTTTTTCTTTTAGGCTACTTGGATAGTTGTTGCTATGACCTTTCAGATAATGTGCTACACTTGCCCAGTAAAGCCGTATTTTTTAAGATTTAAAAAAACTCTTTTTATTTTTTAGACATTTTTTAAATCTAAATAATTCGAAAATATTAAATAGATTTGTGTTTTTTTTTCATATTGTTTGCTTCTTCTTAAAGACTACAACTTTAAGTAGCAAATGTGATACCTTATCTGAAATGTCTAGACAACACCCTAAGTAGCCCATAAGAAAACCGAGTGTTTAAAAAGTTACATTAATTTAAATTAGTCCCGGTCAAAGCGAATTTCGACAAAATCTGCATTGTATGTTGTCTTAAAATTGACGAAAGAATACGTACACGGAGTTTGTTTATCGATGTATGATTCACCCCATATATACTACTAACAAAAAAATTAACTCATAAAACGTGGATATCGATAACAAGTTACTTATTTATATCAAAGGATATTTCAAACAAAAATCTACAACTTCTATCTTTACCTACAAAAAATTCAGCAACCGATCGAGCTATTACTACCAAAAAAAAATTATGGACTAAACTTGATCTAACTTTAAGTCAGTTTAGAATTTTGTTTTTACATAAAAATATCAAAATTTTAAGAAAAATTCACTCGAGCAAAAAAAGGTATTTTTTAGATAAAATATTTTTAAAAAATGGATAAAATACATGTGGGATATTATGAAATTGTAGAATAAGCTATTTTGTCCAAAAATGCATATACTTTTTAAAAAAAAAAACACAACCCAAGAAAACAACTATGTTATATAAAAAACTAAAAAAGGTTTTCTTTTCAGTGGATATGACAGTTTTTTGATGCTTTATTATATTATTTCGTTTATTGTACAACGGCTTCAAGAAGAGTGATCTTAAGTTTATAAGAACGAAATACAAAAAGACCAACCCCAACAGCCCCGGCGCCTGTTAAATTCACCTTAATCCACCTAAGATATACGAAATACGATTTTTATTTTTGACTCGTAAGCTCATGCATAAGATTATTAATATAATAAAACTATTTCTTAGCTAACACATTCTATATATGATCCACAGATTAGAGAAATAACATATTCGTAGTGGGAGTGTGGTGTTTCGCTTGTGGGATTCAGGTGTGAGTGTAAGGTGTGTCTGTGTGGTGTTTGTGTGAAGGATTGCAATTTCCAGAATTGCGACATAAACTTAAGTGTCCAGTATCACGACGACGTCATCGTCAGCTGCAGTGGCTGTTTGAGTCTTGGGAGTGGTGGAATCGGTTGATTTAGACTTAGGACTATTGCTCAGGAACTGGCTGATTAGGGCATTTTTCGCCTTCGGTGAAATGGCTTGACCACGAGGCACTGACATCAGCAATGATACTCGCTTTTTTGTCGTGGATGTGGTTGCGTTGGGTTTCTTACTGCTGCTGACGCTGGTTTCTGCTGTACTCGCTACCACTACTGGTGTGACGGGTGTCCGAGGTACTGCAGGACCCTTTTTGGCACTGCCAGGTGTATTCTTTTTTGCCTTTGAAGCGGGAGTTTTCTTTAAATCCACATTACTCTTCGATGCTGGCGTATTATTTTTCGCTGCTGGCGTATTTTTTTTCGCTACTGGTGTTTTACTCTTCGGCGGAGATGTCTCTTTTATGTCTGCAGTTTCCTGTTTTTCCGATGTGACAGAAGCAAATTGTCGCTTCATTTCTTCTCCTGATAATTTCTTGGTAAACTTGGTTATAGCATTCGGAGTACCGGACGGTTTAACCTTCACCACAATTGCCGGATCTTCTGGCTGCTCAACAGCTTTGTCCTCTTTCTTCCTTTTCTTCGGCGTGGGCTGAATGTATGTCCAACTGTTTGGCATAATACTATCTTTCATTCCGTACTTTTCTCGATTCTCCTGTGAAACGTACCAGCAGAACTTGTTTTGCATGTCACCCTCGTCGGGACACGCCATGTAAGAGGCTATTTTTCTTATTTTTGACTCTATTTTTGATAGGTTATATGTCGGAGCATCCGATTGTCCCTCGTTCTTCTTGGCCATAAAATAGCTAAACTCCTTAACCATAAACTTAAGTTTATGGTGGTTTTTGTGGACGAGTCGCAGTAGATCGGTAACAATATCATCGGGAAACAGCTGTTTCGTGGCGACCACCAATTCTTCGGCTGTAACACTGCCGCCTGTCGCTGTCGTTGCCACCGTCGCAATCACAGGTTTAACAATCTCGACCGATTTTCCGTGCACAATCATTGCGCGAGCCTGCAACATATCCCAGATAATCTGTGGACAACCGACTGGCTGGCTGCCGTCTTTCTGTTGCCACATTACACCGACGACGCGAGGCTTTATGCGTTCGGTCTTCTTTTTCATCTCAGCCAAGAACTCATTTTGACGAATCTTTAGCTTAGCTTTCTGTGCATCGGGCGTATTGTCCTCGTCCATTTCGTCCTCTTTGGACATTTCCTCATCACTTAAATGACCGTGCGGCACAAAGAATTCATTGTCGATGTCATAGTCATCGTCATCCGACTCCTTGTCCTTATCGTCATCGCTGCCATGCAAAGATTCACCGGGGTCTTCCTCTTCCCATTCCTCGTCCGAGTCCACGTCGTAATCAAAGAATTTCTATAAAAAATAATAAAATACTCTAAAAATAGTCCAAGTACGTTTGCAAATCTTTATGTGAGCTTACGATGTCCGTGGCGAATGGTTTACGTGGATTTATAGTTTTACTGGACTTGCGCCACGTTCCGTAGAAGGCCGGCCGTTGGTTTTCAGTGAACTTTAGGAATTTGGCTCGATAGCGTTGTTTTGCGTTAGGTTCCTCGATGACAGCCGAAGATCCTTCAATATCATCATCTAAAAATAAAAAAATACTAAATAATAGAATTGAATTACTACACGATTTCTTACCAATAATCTGAATATCTTCATCGTTTGTTGAGCTCGGCCAAGTCTGACCATCCTTATCTGGCTGCACCTCCCCACGACATATTTTCTCCAGCCACATTTGGGCCTTTGTCAATTTTCCATGCTCGTCGCCGAGAACCTGTTTCTCAAGCGTGGATCTACGGCCATCGGACAGTTGCCGCCGCACGGTCGGCGCCAGTTTCATACAGTTTTTAATACGGAACTGCATAAAGTTTTGGCTCACCGGTACGGATTCCACGCTAACGGTTTCTGCAGTCTCCGGTTTCTTATTCACATCCTTCGCAACAAAAAAGAACTTGCTGAATGCCTCTTTTGCCTTTAGTTTTGCTGTTTGTTCAGCCTCTTCTTTAAGGCGTCGCTCTTCGTTCCTGGCATCCAATTCAGCTTGACGCTTTTTATCGCGATCCTCTTTCTCCTTGCGTCGCAACTCATCCTTCTCTTCCCGTTCCTTCTTGCGGCTTAATTCCTTCTCGTCACGCTTTTCTTTTTCCTCTTGAATCTTGCGTTCACGTTCCTCTTTTAGCTCCTGCGCTTTGCGTTCGCGTTCCTCCTTTGCCTCTTGCAATTTGCGTTCACGATCATCTTTTGCCTCTTGCAACTTGCGCTCGCGTTCCTCCTTTGCTTCCAGTATCTTGCGTTCACGCTCCTCTTTAGCCTCCTGCAACTTACGTTCGCGCTCCTCTTTGTTCTTTTGCTTTTCAAGCGCTTTCTTTGCGGACTCGAGTTGGCGCTCAAGCTGCTTGGGTGTGAGCTTGGTGTCAGTAGGACGCGTTCGTTGTGGCGTTACCGAGACTTCAGACACATTTTTCGTGGAATCGACGGGTGCATTAGATGTCGACGCTTCTGAAGCATCCTTCGTTTTCGAGTCAGCAGCTGTGGTCCGTTCCTTTACGGCGTCTTTCTCTGCTTCTGCCTTTTCATCTATCTTCGTAGATATTCTACTACTTCGCTTACGCTTTTCGGGTACTGATGTGGCAGCCATCCCAACAGTTGATGCATCACCAAGTGTACAGATTTCTATTCGACACTTTTTCGTTACGGGCAAAATTACGGGCGATGATGACTTGGTGGTTACTGCCTCCGATTTGGAGCACGAAGATTCTTCTACCAAATTTATAGTCTCTGCATCTGTAGTCTCCACCAAAGAACATTCTGTGACAGAGTCGTCTTTCTTCGGGGTCAGCTTACGCTTGCGTGGAACAGGCAGTTTAATGCAAATTGTTGCTGGATTTTCTATTGATTTGCTAGCGGCTGGTGATGCTTTGGGAGATTTAGATTTGCTGACCGCTGGTGATGCTTTCGGTGTAGTACTTGAATTTCCTTTTTTGCTAGATTTTGGTGTTTTTGTAATTGCGTTATTTGCCTTTTTATTCGATTTACTCGCCGCCGGTGTTTTGTTTCCAGGTGTTATTGGTAGTTTTGCAGTCACGGTCGGTTTTTGATCTGATTCATGTTTCGCTTCGGCTACTTCACTGTCTGACAGTTCAATGGTGTCGTTGTCGTTCTGCAGCTGTTGCTTGGCTACATTTTCCTTTGCCTCGTCACCGCTCTTGGAGCGATTGAGTTTAACCGCTCGCGCCGAATCGATCTCGTTGCCTGACGTGGACAGTTTGCGTTTACGTGAAGATGCATCCACTGGAACAGGTGAAGCACTGGCGATGCCAGTAGCAATCGCTTTTATTGGACTCTCGGTGAGCTTCTTGAATGGCAGCCGTGGTTGTACCAATTTCTTGCTGGCCGAGTTCGGCGAGTTGTTCTTGACGCCCGGTTTCATGTCGTTTTGCGTTTTGCAATCGGTGAGTTTTCGACACACAGTCGGACACACGTATTGACTGGGTACACCACAAATAACCGGAATTGGAGTTTATTATTGATATGATTCCGGGAGTCGCACGGATCGGTAAACTTTTTTTTGTGTGTATTGTGTGAGTTGAGTGTGTGCGGTGACAACTGACGGCAAAAATAGCGCCATCCCGCCAACAGTTTGTATCACGGCGAATTCGAGACAACGTGAAGGCAGTGGCAGTTTGATGGAAGTGCGTTCACGAGATATAAAAATTTAAAAATTCTAATTTGAATGGATATACAAAATACATTACCTGGCGTAAAAACAAACGAAAAAGTCTAAACTTTAAACTAAAGTTATATGCCAGTCTCTGTACATGTCTCGATTTGAGCGTTTATAGAGTTACAGATTTCCGGGAGTTCCGATCAAGTCGAGTAAAATACTATCGCACATGTGTGAGCAAATAATTTTAGGCGGAGTCGAAAGACGATCGAGCCTGTATTGAAGCGATCGAGTCGATTCGACTGGGTTTTCTTACGCCTGTAAATGTTGGTTCTAACACATACCAAAGATATATGACTGGCGTAAAAAACACTCGACTCGTACCGATCGCTATTATAGACTTCCACTACTGGTTTAAAGTTTGGATAAGTGCACGTAAACACACTCCAGCTTTTCGCGGCGATATTGCTACAGCGAAAAACCTAGTATTTTTTCTACAGTGTATTTGTTAAACATTTTGATTTTGATTCTGTCTGTGTCGCTCCTGCTACTGCTCTGTGGTGATGTGATTTGCCGATAGAAAATACACAAAAACACATACACATACACAAGACAGAAGACAACACTCGACTCAAAAGTGTTGCGCCTACATTTGTCTCTTTGATTAATTAGCCACCTAGTTAAACGCTATTAAAGCCAATACTTATATACCGGGTGCATTAGTCATCGATAATACATTAATTGCTTTTATGCAGAAACAATAAATCGACGAGCTCGCCCTAATCTCGCCGTAACAAGTGTGGGCAGACAAACACGGTCAGGCAGCAGCAGCAAGTGTTTGTGTGTGTGTGTGTTCAATTTGGAGTGTGTCTGGACGCTTTAGCCGCGTACGGATTCATCATGAGCAAAATGACAAAGAATAAACTTAATTTAACGTTGCCACCCGGATCGGTGGATCCAATTCCATCGCAGGTGGTCCCAACGCCACCGTTCCGGACGCCATCCAGCACCGAGTAAGTGCACGCACATAAATTATTGATTTTTATGATGTTATTTTCCTCTCTTAACCAATGTTGAATTATGTTATTTTTTTGTTTTAATTACATGTTTTCATGTTTTCAGTAGTCGTCACAGTCTTCTGGGCAGACCGAAAACAAGCATTGAAGCACTTACGGACACACTGGAAGAGCTAGAGATGGACGACACGGCTCGAAATCGCATCAAGCTGTTTCTTAATCAAAAGGAGAAAATCGGCGAACTTAAAGACGAAGACCTAGAGAAACTGGGTGAGCTAGGCTCTGGGAATGGTGGTGTTGTTATGAAGGTACGCCATATGCCAACACAGCTGATAATGGCACGCAAGCTTATCCATCTCGAGGTAAAGCCGGCCATAAAGAAACAGATCATACGTGAACTGAAGGTACTGCATGAGTGCAATTTTCCGCACATCGTTGGTTTCTATGGAGCATTCCATAGTGACGGCGAGATCAGCATATGCATGGAGTACATGGACGGTGGATCGCTAGACTTGATCCTTAAGCGTGCCGGTCGTATTCCAGAACCAATTTTGGGCAAGATCACGACGGCCGTACTGAAGGGTCTCAGTTATTTACGTGATAAGCATGCTATTATGCATCGTGACGTGAAACCGAGCAATATATTGGTGAACAGCAGCGGCGAGATCAAAATCTGTGATTTTGGGGTGTCTGGACAGTTGATTGACTCTATGGCAAACTCATTTGTGGGCACACGCAGTTATATGTCGGTAAGAATCTCAATCTTTTAGGATATTCGATGAAATATGTTATACTAATATAAATTATACTTCATTCACAGCCAGAACGATTGCAGGGCACTCACTACTCTGTGCAGTCTGACATCTGGTCACTGGGTTTGTCTCTTATTGAAATGTCTATTGGTATGTATCCGATTCCACCGCCGGACTCGAGCACTCTCGAGAAAATCTTCGGAGCAAGTGAGCGCGGCGATCTGAACGCCATGATGGCCGTAGACTGTAAGCCAGCGGCTGGCGTTGAACCACGTACAATGGCTATCTTTGAACTGCTCGACTACATTGTGAACGAACCACCGCCAAAACTCGATCATCGCATATTCAGTGAGGAATTCAAAGAGTTTGTAGACAAGTGTCTGAAGAAAAACCCTGACGAGCGTGCCGATCTTAAGACGTTGATTGTAAGCGTGTGAATGCACCTATGACGTGGGTTTATTTATTTAACAATATTTTGTTTTCAGGATCATGCCTGGATACGCAAGTGGGACAACGAGGATGTGGACATTGCCGGATGGGTGTGCCGAACCATGGACTTGCCACCATCAACACCGAATAGAAATGTGACCCCCAACTAAATTTCATCTAATCCACAAAATATAAGTGTATATGTGTCTATATGCGTTTAGCTAAGCTGAATGGAAAAAAAATATCTTATAGACTGTCTTTACGTATAAAACTGCATGCCTCCTCGTAATACAATTATATTTCAATCCACCATATTAAATCTTTGTATGTATAGCATTTAGTGTAGAGTATCGTTAATAAAAAGTTAACCGATCCAAAATATCGTGTCCGTTGATTTAAGAGGGTGCGTCGATGGCGTTTTGTTAAATAGATATGGAACTTTTACCGATTATAGTTTTCATTTTGACAAGAGTTTATTCTGGTGAGATTGTGGATAAACAATGTCAAGAGTCAAAAAGAAGTATTTTTTTAAGGAACACCTAGGACAGTATTCCAAATCGTTCCTTCATCATAAAACACAAAATTGTAGTTATATTATAATATTTATATTTATTTAAGTGTATGTAGTAAAAATAGGCGATTTCTCAGAACAATTCTGCGCGTTCACAACTATTGTTACATGTGTGTGATCCTTCGATGTGTATGTGTGGGTGTCACTGTATTATAGATGTATAATATATGTATATATATTTATAAGTATTTTTGTGGTTAATTAATATTTGCGCAACAAAATGCAAAAAAAAATAATCTCTTTCGGTCAATTGCATATTTAGGAAACGAAAACATATTGAAAACTCATTTTAGAAATGATTTTTTTTTAAACAGGGTGCACCCGAAAAGACGTCTCTATCGGTGTGCTATCACTCACGCGCACGCGTGCACGGCGGATTCGCAGTCCACAAACAAAACGAAGAAACGTTGTCTGTCTAGACTAGCGCACTAAAATCTTCACATTAATAAATATGTAAATATATATTTTTTATATTGTATCTTTCTCTCTTCAAACTGGTAGAAAATCTAAAAAAACAAAAAAACACACTAAACTATTACTACAATAACTACGTACTACACTCTACGCATCGGAGGTGTGTCGGTGAACTGAAAATGCCTCGATGTTGCCCCGCTGGCAAGCTCACGTTGTCAGGGTAGCTGGAGCGGCTTGAAATAGGCACGACAGCACATGACAGCCGACGAGGGCGGCAAATCTTGGCTGCGGTAGTACTGATTGCACTCGGCCTCGGTTAGTTTGTCAAAAACGGCAGCGTACTCGCGATGAAAGAAGGCCATGTCTATGTTGGCCCGTCCGATGGCGGTGAAGGCAAGGAACAGTATGTCCCGGTATATGGAATGCGTGCGATCGACGCCGCGCAGCTTAAGCTTGTCGCGCTCGGTGGCCAGGCGCTTGACCGGCGTTAGGAGATCGTTACACCGAAGGGCAGAAATTACTTGTTGAATGACACTGTGAATATTGAAAAAAAAAAGTAAGAAGTTATATCTTAGAAAGGAAAAATAAAAATCAGACAAGGGAGACTGTACAAAACAAATCAAAGTTCAATCGACAGTTAGAAATACCTTAAAAATATATTTTACTATCTACAGAGCATCGGTTGACTTGGACTTAACGATTTTCGTACGCCTGAAGGTCGTTAATTATTTAAAGAAAGCAATTGAAAAATATACATTATTGTCTTCACTTTTTACTTACGTTCGATTCAATGTGGTTTGATCGGTTAGCAGAGCTTTCAGCAACGGACTGGGTGGCTGATTCTGTCGCCACAGCATGTACATCGGTGGTCCGGCTTCGGCATGTAGCCGCAGATTGTCCCACAGGCACTGCACCGAAATGGTTTTGTCGTTACCGTGTAACGGGTCAATCTCGTCTCCTTTCTGGAAAAATATAACAAGTTCAAATATCATGCCTATTATACTTGCTAAAAAATCTTACTGGTTGCTTAGGCAAACACAAGCCCGGCAAATGTGTTGTCACATCGATGCGTTCCATTATCCACACTAAATTCCAGTAGATAATGGGATGCTCGTCAAGGAAGCCAGGCGTAGACAGCGAACCATCACCTTCTTGTGCCAAAATGTTTTCTAGCTCTTTGCGCAGTACCAGTGGATTCAAGTACGGTACGCTTAGGCTTTCGGACTGTTTGACGGACTGCAGCTGTTCGTCTACAATAATCTGGATACACAACAGTGGTACCGTGTGCCTGTTGCATGCATGACATGTTGTATTCAGGTTCGAGTCCTCAGCGGTCCAGCCAGCCATTACGTCCTCGTCGTATAGCAATACCGAGCAATTGTGGCATTGTGAACAGGACGTTAGCTCTATAACAATATCATACTCGATATTGTCTAGATTCTGTGGATAAACGAGCAATATTTATTATAATATTTAAATATAATATTAAAAGTAATTAGTAAATATAACTATACTAACTTCGGTCGTGTGCTGGTACACATTGTCGGGTAAAATCGGATACGCACTCGTGCTGGCCGTGGCCGCAATGTTTTCGCCAAGTGGCACCAGATTGTTGTAGCTAGACTTGCGTGACTCACTCAAACGACCCCAGAGGTCTAGTTCACCTGAGACACGACGCGACCGTGATGCCGATGTATTGTTGTCGTTCAACAGGTCATCGTCGGATCCGTGCTCTAGCGAAAACATACCGCCGCCGCTCGATTTAATCGGTGTAGAATTCGCCGAGATCGCTTCTTTGATTTCGTCCAGTTTTTTGGCCACTGATGTGGCAGCATGCTTGATACTGCTCAGGCCCCCCTGAAGGATTTCGTTGGACTTTTTGCCCGTCAAACTAGGACTGCAAATCATGGTCATAATTAATAATCTTCAACTAAGAAAAAAAGTTTAATACAAAAACTCTTTCGTACCTAATGTTTGAGATATTCTCAATAATGTGCGACGGTATTTTAAGGTCTTTTTTAAATGACAATCGTGCGGGTGAATAGCGTCTGTACAACAACAACAACAACATAAAACAAATAATAATATAACAACAATAAAATTAGGGATGCAGTGCATGCGCATAACAAAAGGTAAAGAAATTATAAAACAAATTAAATACCCAAAACTGAATTTTAAAGATGAACCAATGCCGGCCAGGCTGGAGGTTAACGATGAAGCAGGCATCGTTTCGGAACGATGCAAACTCTTGTTGAGATGCGTTGACTCGTCAAATGTCGCACTGCGTTGACCTTTAAAAAGAATAGGACGATCGGTGTAGAGGGCACTGTTGATAACATGTTCTATTAGTGGTGGTGCTGGTGTTTGTTCAACCTCGATGATTTCGTCGTCCTCGTTCAGAGCGCCCAGCGGATCATTTTGTGTGACCGGCGTACGAGGAGAAATCCTAAAAATATAAATATTTATAAATACGGAGAAATAAACAGAAAAATTCAATCGATTACTTATTAGGACTGGTTCCACCCAATTTGCTGCCATCATCCTCATCAAGGTCTTCCTGTGAACTGTTCACTTCACTGATACTCTCCACCTTGGACTCCTCGTCAAAGCTTAAAATCTTCTGGCACTTGAGCTTGCCATCGCCGGACAGCGGCGTCGTTGTAGTCGAGTTACCGCCACTTTGCTGACGCTGCAGTTTATCCATTAATTTCGAATCACCAGCAAAACTGTCGGAACGAGCCAATTGTCGTGGACTCAGGTCACACGATGGACTACTGGCTGCCGTACTGGTCCGTGTGTTCGATTCACCTTTCGCTTGGGGTGACTTGTTCGCCCCTTCGCTCGAGATCAGTAGACCTGCACTGGACAGCACATCAGAAGATTCTTGAGGTCCAGACTGTCGTACAATACTACCGAGCCGATCACGCAGTCGATCGAATGCAGAGAAGTCAAGAAAAGAATGATTCGTTGGTTCCGGCTGTGTGGTCGTGTTTCCAGAATCTAAACTCGTGCGCGATGCTCCGTCCACTAAATCCAGTGCATGTAAATTCAGCTCAGAAGATCCACCACCCTTCTTCTTAAGCGTCGAAAACTTCTTACCGGCACGCCGAAAATGTGCCGCCCCGATAATCACGTTCTTCAATCGATTCCAACGCAGTTTACTAATTGTCGTACTGTCCACCGGCCACTGAGCCTCTAGTACACAACGATTATAGAATCCGTAAGTCAGAGCGTTAGGCTGCACTCCAGATCGTTTCATTAGGTAGTACAAACGAACAGCCAGAATCGGTAAATTATTAATTCCACACAATTGCATCATAACACGATAGCACACCTCGTCACAGACAATCTTAAGCTTAGCAGCACGTGACAGCAGATCATAGGCAGACTTGAGCGTTGCATGACTGGCAGCCGGTGACTCGAGTATCACGCTAGGCAACACAAGGAAATAAATCGAATAGCATGTGGCCAGCAAGTGTTTTGCCCATGTTTCCGGGTGCGCCTGACTCTTGCGTGCAATCTTCTGAGCGGTTTTAATCTCGTGCTTTGTGCGACGTGCCATCGGTGATCCTGGAGCAGTGCTTGCCAACTGCGTGAGATGTGACAGGTGTGTTTTTCGAGATTGCTTCAACAGCAACGGATTCAGTGTGAACGTAGAATATGTAAATGTTTGCGGTGGACTACTGGTACTGCTACTGGTGCTACTGTTGGGCGGATGATACTCTGGTGGCAGTATGAACTTTGTACGATCACTACTGTGTCCAGTGTCCCAGTCTACAAACTGTATTTCAGTGGCACTGTCATCGTAGGCAGACACCTTGTCGGCACACTCGTCAAAAAATGCCAAACCCTGATCTCCGTCTGACACAAACGAACGCTCCTCAATGAAACGTATAAACATTTGTGTTTTCATCAAGTACTGGAAAAACTTGTGGTGTGCTTTGTCGCGTGAGCGCAGGAACGCGTTTAGCTGGAATAGTGCATTCGGATCTGTGGCACCGACAGTAGGTGCTTTTGACATGGGTATCAAGAAATCACGGTAACCACGCAAGATGGACGCCATGAAACGAAGAAAAGCCTCCTGGATGCGTTGCTCGAGATTTTGTTCACGTTTCTTGCGCTTGAAGTCACGATCCAGACTGTTTGTCGAATCGGTGGCACTGTTCTGATTGAGCTCTTCGAGAGTTTTAAGCGTTTGCTTTAGAATTCGTGTGGCACGTTTTGGCAACAGTTTCGTGCATAGGTGTCGCTGGGATTCGCATACCTGTAATTTGAATAAATTTTATAATGAAAAGACTTATAAAGAGAATAAAAAAACGGAAATTACACTGATATTATTTGTGTCTAGATCAACACAGGTAACGTCATTGGGTGGATCGTACAGATCAAAAAAACGTGAGTCCACACCGATCAAGTAGGGAAGCGGTGCGTGCAGTACTTCGGCCAAACCGAGTGGACACAGTGGTATGTACGGACACTGCCATTTGAAAGGAAACAAGAGTGTGACCACAGCTTCAGCGACGGCGGTCAGTGTGGCCGGACGTAATGAATGTATCAATATTTTCTGTTCGGTGAGCACTAGTAACAGTACGTGTAAACAATTCTCGGGACCAAGATTAGACAGAAGTGATCGAAAGCCAGCTCCGCTACGCGGTAGAGGCGAATCCTCAGGCTGTGTCAGCAGAATTCGAGCGTTGCTAATTTGTGATAGCTATAATACAAAATAAGAATCATTAAAATCGTTAGTTTGAAAGATAAAATACACTCACTTGCAACAGAATACTTGGTTGCGGATAGGACACCTCGTCGAGTAGCTGAGTTATGTAGCGTTCGATAGGCACGGGCAACGGTTCATCACCGGATGCCATAACCTGTACAAATTGCAGCCACTTCTCAAAGGTATCACCAAACGGATGGGGAGACAGTAAGCATATGGCTTTGTTCACGTGCAGTGAGTTAGTTTCGCGTGACTCTTCAGTCCAGTCGAGCATCGCCTTTTGCTGGTCGGTCAAATTATCACAACTGTAAATGCAAACGATAGTGATTATAGAAATCTGGTTTTAAAGTAGACCAACTTACTCATATTCCTCGTAGAACGAGAGGGCGGATCCGTATACTTTGTAGGTACCATCGTTGACGGTCAACACGAAGGTACTGAACACCGGCGCAATGGCACGTCGTTGTTTCTGTGGTAAGAATAAAAAAATAAGTGTCAGAAATTATACTCAAAATCTCTACTACCTTTTCCTGGCCGCCGGCTATGTGTGGCCAAACTTCTAGTGTACTGCCCATGGGCAAACAAAACAGCGGCACGCTCGGACACAAGTTCAGAGGAAAGTCGTTGTGATCGCAAGCCGGATACCGGTGCAGCACTTCCGGTTGGTAGCTTATCAGTCGCGGACGATTCATGGACTTCTTGTAGCACAGATACACATCGCTGCCCATCATGCCACGGTTGAGGGTTTTGTGAATCTGACAGAAGGCATGTGGAGGTTTCTCGTTCTTGCTGGTCACGATGACACACAGATCGGTGACGACCAGCTCATTGCATGGCATATCCGGTCGTGCACGTCGATACGTTAGAAATGTTTTAGCCGATGAATTATTGACGTTCGCCACACGACCACCAGGCGTCTCGTGCACCACCGTTGCATCGGGCATAATACGTTCGGCGCCCTCGAACATAACACCTGTTGCCGGTGAAATTCAGAGAGAGCGAGAGAGAGGTAAAAAAATATCAATACAAGGACTTTTCCACATAACTGAACACTTACCTATGTCGACGAGCGGTGGTTTGTCCTTGCCACGACGAAAGTATAGAAAACAGGCGGGCGTACGCACTGATCCGTAATTGAGGTCAGCATAGAGTCCGGTCGGTGTGTAATTTAGCAGCTCATGGCCGTCGGGCATTATCTCTCCGAGGGCCGGAAAGAAGACGCCAATGTCCACAATGGGATCGACAGCATCGACGGAACGCAGATGGCCCGAGTCATTGAATATGTTCTCTTGCAGTAGCTTCGGCTTTGCTGGAAGACCAGCTACCACAAAATAGTCGGCAACGCGTTTCTCTTCCATTCTACGTCGTGTTAGCTATGGAATAAAATTGAACGTGCGTGCGTGATAAAATGGATATAATTATTTTCTTTATATTATGGGTCAAACGGCACTACACAGTGTTTTTCTGTCTGGGAATATCGAGCAAGTATACACACACAAATATATTACACGCACACCATAAAAAAACACACACTCAAATCATGAATTAAATTTTACTCGTGCTCAAAGCACTCTCTATTCTATACATATATTTAATATGAATGCCCATTCTGTTTACAAACATGGTATATTTTATATTTACTTCGCCGCGTTATTCTCGATAAACACAAACATTCTAATCAACCGCAACAAGAAATAGACGCACATGTATATATATTATATGTAAATATGTTTATGTGTAATGCATGTACACATACATTTATATCTAATTTATTAGCTAATAATACAGGGTGTCCAAATTAAAAATTATAACTAGGTCTCGATAACTGATACTAAATTCTAAAAATAAGTCAAAACTTAAAAGTTTTTAAAAAAAGTCATTCGTATTTTCCGACAGATTCCATTTTGTGTTTATTTACTATTGAATGAGGTGTTCGCAACATTAAAACTAAACTGAGATTGATGAAAAATAGACATAATGACATCACAAGGATATTACTCCTATTATTAAATATAATCTTCAACAATATGTTTCTTAAAATATTTTTAGAGAATGCAGTTAAGAGATAAATTAGAAACAGAAAATAATAAAAAACAGCACGCTTGCAACATTGCGTTACGCATTCCGTGAGATGAAAAACCGTACATGTTTATTTAGTTTTACACAAAAAAAGGAATGGGACACGGTTTACAGATTACAGGACAAGCTCTTTTAGTCCAGAATTATGCAAAAGCCATTACTATTAAAGATTTTTGATACATTTACATATATTTGATTGGTATTAATTCCTCATATATGGCATGAAACATATGTAACTATTTACAAGGATATTCTGTCTAGACCGGTATTTAATTGTGTAGTTTCTTTTATCGATAAAGTAGGATTGTGAAAGGACTCAATATGACTCAATTTTGTTTTTTTTTGTTCCATAAAATGCACTTTATCAATTGCCTTAATACTCATAATTTTCATGGTAAAACCTACTTTTCACTAGGTATATCTCTAATCGCCTAATCTAGAATTACTAATTTTAATTTTAACTTTGTAAAATAGTAAATCTACCTAAAATTAGAAATACGCCTCAAGATAGTAGAATTTCAGTAGAAACTCCAGACTTTACATATAAAAAACATAAAAAAATATTAGTTATTAGATGAAAAAAATATAATAATAAACATTTTAAGCTTTTTGATTAGTGCAGCTTTTAACACCATGAATATATATTGACTTGGGGAAATGGGACTTTTAATCATGTTTGGACACCGTGTATAGATATAATAACTTAAAAATGTCTTGGTGTACGTGCATCAAGCGAGAAGCACGTATTTATTAGTGTATTATTATTTATTATATATATATAATATGAACTCATTTACATGTTGCGGTTGCGTTGCTTTGACACCGCGCGTACAATCTCGCGCTTCATTAGGAGCCAAACGGGTCGAATCAATAACGCAATTATTTATGTTTTTACGATGTATTATGTTATACGCGTCGCGGAAATGAGACCTATATACAAACTATATACTGTTATGTTGAATACAAATAAATTCCCGAAAAACACACATACAAGTACCTAGAGTGTTTTGTGTGCGGGATAAAAAGGTACAAACACAGACAAACAATTAAAAATATAATATACAAACTTACCAATTATTTATAAATAAATATAAATTGTGTCTGTCCTTGTGTGAGTGTGAGCTGTATGCTGGTTTGTGTTATTGTCCGAATACTCCGAATCGACATAAACACATACACACACGACAAACACAAATTAAAAATATATAGTTGATATGTGTATGTACTGTACTCGAATATGATGTTTCTCCCTCGCTCTTGATCGTTGTTCACAAACTGATTTATTTATAGCACTGGCGCAGGAAGTCCTTGGGCATTCTTGAAACGCACTCCATTTTCACGCAAGCTTCCGAGCGAAACCGCATTCAAAAGTATATAATATTTATTACTATATACATATATATATATTTTATACATTAACTTGATTATCGCGGTTTGTGGTCTTTGTGTGTGTGTGTTATCTTAAATGAATGTTTCTTTTTCAGTATGATTCCGTACGTGATTTATCAAAGAGAACTGCGCGGCGTGTGACAAAGCGATTATCGAGCTTTTCTTCAGCTGGGAATAATCTCAACAACGATATCCTTGCGCAATCACTTCACTGTTGGCAGAGGTTCAACACGTTGCCAGATATCCTTTTGATTTTGCGTTAGCGGCGGCAACATTCCAATGCAAACAAAATCGGCGGAGGTGTCGCATCTGCACGACACAACCCACACAAACACGCAAATCGCGACAGAATCACACCGCAACACACAGTTAAACGCAGACGACTACGATATCACACTTGCTGACCGCACCAATGACACACCGGTCGGAGTCCGGACACACAAATGAGCCACACTAAACGAATAAATTATGTAGTACACCAACAACAAAAATATAATAAATACAATGCTGCCTGATCGGCGGCAACACAACGCTCGAGTGAATCATGTACGTAAACGCACACGCGCGTTGAGCACAACGTAGGTATATTATTACCTTGAATTTAACGAGAAAAACGCGTACGGACTACGGACCTCTTGGCCAACACAACACATATATACACACAGCAACACACAAACGACGATGACAAGACAACGACAGCAATGTTTTCTCGGGAATAATGGAGCACACATAAAAACGAGACCGCAAAGATCACAATTTAATTTAAACTCTACTATTAAATCGCAATTTTTCAGAACTTGATTCGCTTTTATGTGTGTACAAATGTATATAAATGTATTATAAGCGTGTGCACCCCGCTCGATGGTGTTTTTTGTGTTGCGTTTTGCGTAATCTCGCTGCTGTCATCTGTCACTACGGCGGTGCCGTCAAAGTTAAAGAGAAATGTCAAAAGTCATCGTGAGTGGACTACTCTTTTAAGGTTATGATATTTGGACAAGTTGTATTCGATGTTCAGTGGATTGAGCAAATTAGATTTAGTTTTCTGTATATGCAACATAAAAAATGGGCTTGATTTTATATAAAAAAAATTATGTCATTATTTTATAACAGGTGAAACCTATACAGCCCTTCAGTTTTTAAGGACGTGGATCCCTCTTTTAACTGAATTTTTTTAAACTGGCTGCTGCCCGATTTCAACCAAATTCGCAGGGAATGTTAAGAATGATCTCCATAACAACGTTTGTTCGGGGAGTTTTCGACGCGCGGCCCTAAATGGGAGTAAGGGGGGTTTTTGGTTTATATGAAAAACCCGTATTTGGGAGAAAAATTTTGGTAATAGGGTATTTATTTAATGCATGAGAAAACATTGTTTTGTTTTTTTTAATAATTAAAAAAGCGCGTGGCATCGCAATTAGAATACTATTACCGAAGGAATTGCTTGTCTTTCACTTGTTTTTTTGTTATCATTTGATATCAAAAAACGAGAGAAAAACTAGCAAAACTGGAATATCATCTAAAACCACCATCTAAAACTCCCATTTGGGGCCGCGCGTCGAAAACTCCCAAAACAAATGATGTTTGGGGCACTTCTCTATACCTCCCCTGAAAATTTGGGTAAAATTGTGGAAAAGCCCAATTATTAAAGAATTGCCCCACTTTTTAGGGCAGTGTAAGATTAAAATGTTTTTAAACCATCATTCAAACCTTATTTTGTGGTCGGCTGTGTCATACAAAATTGAACAAAATCGAACAGCAGAGATTTTTTTAGCAATGCGGGTCTACGGCCCTAAAAACTGAAAGGCTGTATAGATACGTTTTGAAAATAGGCATATTTTTTATTTTTCCCTCGACTCCTCTCTATATCAAATTGTATGAAATATGACGTTTTTTTAATATCTCCTGAAAAGGTGTCAAATCCCCTTTACCCTTTTTAAATTAGAGATATTTAAAAGCCATTAATTGTTTTCTTTTTTTAAACAAATCTTTGAACCTATAAGGGGGTTCATTTCCAAAACATAATGTTGTTATTTGGCATTTTGGGTGCCCCCAAAACCACATCGGCGCATAGGTGGCGTTTTAGCGAAAATTTCGGTTAGGGGTTTTGTCTTTCAGTTGATCACTACTACTATCAATTTTACCTCCACAAGCTGGTAAAAAAAGCATTAATTGCTGCGGATATAATAACTCCTTTTTTTCTTTGTTTTCTTCATAAGTATTTTTTTTAAATTGCACCTAATAAAAAATGTCCTTCTTAAAAAAATGTATTGCTACATTTGGATGGTCAAGAAAAAATTGAAGTTTTTCAAAACACACAGTGATTTCTATAATAAAAATTAAACTAAATTAAAAAAAAATTAAGCCGTTATTGTCTATATTTTTTTATAATGATTTTTAGAATCGTTTTTTTAGTAAATTTCAAAAGAGGTTTTTAATTTGTTTTCAAGGTTTTATATAAAATTATATACATACATTTTTGTAAGTATTAAATAATAAAGCTAATTAGCAGTTATATCTATTTCTCTGACCTCTAAATTTATACCAATAATAGAAAAATCACTACACTAATCTTAACTTATTTCTATAAAAATTAAATATAATTAAAAAAAAAATTATAAAAGGAAGTTAATAATAATAATAAGTGTAGTCATTTTTTTAATTATTGGTATAAATTAAGAGGTCATAGAAATAGATATAACTGCTAATTAGGTTCGTCCCTCTATTCATTTTTGTTTAGCTAATAATTTACCTATGATTTCGGACCGACGATATAATACGAAAAAATATTGAAGATAGCTTTAAAAAAAAAAATTCTTTAAAAATTGTATATATATATATTCTTTTTTTAGTACTTTTTCCCATGGAAACGAGTTTGAGCTGGATCAGATAAGTGGAAGTGGGTTAAAAAGATGTCGAAAACCCCGAGTAAAGATTTTAAAATAGAATAGTAGAGTTAAAAAACCGGCGATCAAAGGTAAAACCTCAATTATATGATTTGTAATTGCATGGTTGATTTTAAAGATAAACTTCTGCTGAAAAAGTAAAAAAAAATAGTTCAAGTTAAATAAAAATGCAATAAAGCACACAAAATAATTGAAAAGTATTTCTGATATAAATGGAAAATATCCCTCTTAAATATTCAAAAACATTTAAAAAATGTATATATATAATTGTTATGCAAGAAATTGCTCGTCACTTACAAATAAATATCTTTAAGTAGATTTCAAACAACTTTTTACTAAAATATTAATACGATTCAATGGCGATAAAACGTAGGTAAAATTGTAGATAAATAAAAATATATATATCTCAGAGAATTTCCAACCACACTGTATACCACCGGCCACCGCACAATGATTCATAATTATATCTTGATTAACTATACTCGCGTAAATCGCGTGTCAGTGCCATTGAATTTACATTTTACCTATGTACTCCGAATGTACAAATGCAATTACCAACACGTTTTCGCACCAACAACAAAATCATATTGTCTTTTACTTTTTACGAAATGCAATTGCAAGTGCGCATGTGCGGTGCACTTTATTGTGATCATTCTCCCACAGGTGATCGCGAGCTGCGGGCGAGTGCACACATCGCGTTTGTTGATTTAATAACCCACCGTGCACATAGTGTTTGCGCGTAAAATTCAAAAAACCTACAGAATTATTCAAGTTTTGTGGGTTTATTGTGTTTTTGTGTGTCGGTTTTATGGATATTTAATGTGTGCATGCTAGCACTGCTAGAGAGCTTAAATACGGTAGACATTGAGAAAACCTGTTATCTGCAAGTCATACGTATATTTTTAAGAATCTCTTCATCAGTTCGCGTTACCTTCACAACCAATGGTTCGAAGTGTCTCGCACACTCACGCATGGCGCTACTTCGGTGTTAGACGTCCGCAAAATCAAGTCTCTCTCTGTATGTGTGTATATATGTATATGTGTGTTATTGTGTAATCTCCTTCTATAGAAACTCAATATAGAGCCTCTAATTGATATATAAGTGCGCGACACGCTCGGTTTTGCTAATATTTCATCGTATGCAGTACACGCGCTAACACTTACACTCAGATACTGCGTAGAAATATACAGAAAAGTAAACGGTTTTAGTTGTGAAAATCGGGGACGCGAGTTTGTAAACATTTTTCGCGAAAATGATCATGGCACCAAGATTCGGGATGTTGACGACGACTTTGCTCCTGATTGTTGGATTAATGTGGAGCTGTCAGGAGGCTAGTGCTAGAACATCCAAAGTTCTGCAAGTGACTTTGCCCAATGAGAGCGAGCTTGTCGGCAGATATCTACGGTCGCACGATGGAAAGGGTATACGAGCGTTTATGGGAATTCCCTATGCAGAGCCACCTGTCGGTGAGCTTAGATTTCGGGTAAGTTAATTTTTATTTGTGCATAAAATATACTAAAACGAGTTATGTTGGTTCATTGCATTGTTGGAATTGAATGTTTTTTTTTAAATTTCGAAATTAAATCATTACTTTTCAAAACTTTTCAAGTTTTTGTTTATAACTTTTCACTTAACTTTTCACACAATTTCAAGAAAATACTTAAACTTTTCACAACTTTGAAAATTGAAATAAAACATCGTTTTCGGTTAAAATTCAGCCTGAAACGGCTGAAGAACAGAGATTTTAATTTTTTCAAAAATATTGTATGCATTCATATTCAGTAAAAATTAAGAATGATAGAATGTAGAATGTATAATGTATAATATTATTATTAGTTTATAATTATAACAATCACACATCTAACGTAATTTCACCAAATTAACAATCTAAAATAGTACCCAATAAAAAGTACCGTATACAAAATAAAAAATCTACGCCCGGTAATCACAGTCAATAACCTGTTTGTTTACGCTCGTATTTCATCTAAACGCATTTTAAATTATAAATCAAACTAAACTATGATTTCTTAGTTTTTAATTTGTACCTATCGCTGTCGCAGAGATCTGTGTTAATAATAGTTTATATAGAATATAAATTGGTTGTGTAAAGATTACATGCCGATGCCGGCCGAAGTAAAACAAGTTTTCATTTCGTTATAAATGCGTGTTTTTTTTAATAGCAAGACGCCATTGCATTTTGTAAGGGGCTGACGAAATAGATATTTATTTTGTGCATAATTATTTCGATCATTGCATTCAGAAATTGGAATTTTATTGTAATATAATAATATTTAGTGTATTAAATTCCTAGCGTTTGAGGAAGAACCTCGAAAGAACCTCAAATTATCTGTATGTTTATTATTTATTTGAGACCATGACAGTGACAGAGCTCGAAATGAGTTTTTTTTCGAGTTTTGATGTCCAATGAAATAAATGCACGCGATATTTTACCGACACACCTCTACACACCACGAGAATGTGTGTGTTTTAATTTAAAGTGTTCGTGTTATGATGGCCGCTAAATTTGCAAACGTTTATTTCATAATTATATAATTTTAATAATAATTTGAAATATGAGAATACCATGGAATGTCCGGAAATGTACGAGAAGTAGCAATTAAAGCAATGATGTCCAAAGTATTTTATGGAGTATAAAGATCTCTCAAGAAAAGCGAGCTGTTGATCACTTAAAAAAACATAATAGCTTTAAAATATTTTTTTTAATTTAATTTAGATTAGAGCCAACTATATGACGAAGCAATGTCACTGTCGCCATATCTTTATGAATGAGCGGTAATGTCAGACAAAGACTTTCTGCACTAAATCTCTTAAAATTACAAATAATATATATATTTGTTTTATTTTTTAAAATTTAAATGATATTCTTGTTTTTTGCTAGTATTTTGCTTGTTTTTTGCTTGTTTTTTGCTTGTTTTTTGCTTATTTTTTGCTTCGCAAAGCCAAATACTAGCTAAAAACAAGCAAAATACAAGCAATCTACTACTTTGGTTCCATTCTCTGGTAAATTGAATTCTATTTGCGCGCGGCCTCGCGATTTTCTTTTGGCGCTTCGCGCCGTTTTTATTAAAAAAAACAAAAAGTCAATCAACATACAGACTTTGGCTGACATTACCGATCAATTCATAAAGAGTTGGCGACAGTGACATTGCTTCGTCAGAGAGTTGGCTCACAATTCATAAAGTGATGGCACTTATGTCATATCTGTATTGGCAGCTTTGTGACTGGCGCTTGCGGCCACACACCTCATATTATGATGAAATTATACTTGTTTATACAAATGTTTACATTATGTTAAATTATGTTAGGTTAAGTTCTGTTATAAGATACAAAATTCGATATGGACCTACAGAATACACTCATGGGTCGCCAAAATGTCTTGAGAAACTTTTTCTAAAACTATATCACATTCTTTCTATATTTTTCCATCAGGCTTTTTGGCATATGGCTGTAGGTATTGGGATCGTTTCGAGGGTCTTGAAAAGGAACCTTTTACCTAAAAATACATAACTTTCTTCCTAAATCTTCCCATCAGGCTTTTTAGCAAATTGGCTGTGGGATTGGGATGAAATTTTTATTTTCTGTAAGAAAAATTAAGCAAAAATAGTTTGCTAAATAAAAACCTATTTTAGTACAAAACTTATGTTTATATCACGAATTCTTTATCACGTACTGTGACATTATTTATTTTTAATTTTAAGTAAAAAGTATTTATTAATTAAATATGCATAATATACAAATTTTATCGTCTGATCTAGATTTTTTTCTGCGAAATGGTTTTGTTAAATAAACTATTTATTTTTGCATATTTTAAATATTTTTTTGTGTTTAAATTTAAAATATCCTAATTTTAAACAATTTTGTAACCTTTTTATAACAAACACATTTCATATAGGTTGATCGAGACACTCGAATCGCCTAACCTCAATTTAAAAAAAGAATATATATATTTAGTGAAACATAGGTAATATCACAGGTGGTAATATAGTTATTTATTAAAATGTCGTTTTTAGTAAATGCTTCAGTGCATTTAATTGCACAATTGTTTCAGTTAAAAATACTTTAAAGCAACTTTTTAAATTTAAATGTCATGTATTTTTTTTAGTTTTACACTGAAAAAGTTCAAATTTATTCACAAATTTCATAATTTCATTGTAATTTGGCAACTAAATCTAAACTTATTTTATAGGATACATATTTATTTCATAAAACAGCATAACAGGACTTTTTTATTGATTTTTTTATATAAAAAATGCTCCTAAACTTTACAAGGAATAAATGTTACTATTAAATTGTAACAAATTAATCTAAGATAAAATAATTGAATATCTTCTAAACACACTGAGGTGTATCTATAAAAAAAATCTGTTCCAACAATACTATAATATTATTTAAAAATAGGTCTTTTTAAGGCTATTGAATGGAATAAATATATATCTGCTAAAATGTAATTAGTTGCCAATTATAATGAAATTATAAAATTTATAAATTAAAATAACTTTATTTCTGCTGAAAACTAAAAAACACATTTTAATTGAAAAATTTGCCTTTAAACTGCAAACCAATGCACTGAAAAAAATAAGCATTAACTAAATATTTCTAAAAAGCTTCCCTAATACAATGCTGAAATTTTCGGAATAAAAGTAGAGCTATGTTAAATAGCTGTGAAAATACCAGTGATATTGTAAGATTAGAAAAAACTAAAAAGGCTAAACAAAACAGTACAGATATAATAAAATTAAAAGCATCGCCAATTTAACTATATATTTGCATCGCTATCAAAAGTTCGCTTTCTTACGTGATCCCACTGTAACTGTAAGTAAGTCGACTATCAAAAATAAATTATTCATTTAACACTCGTAGTTTAAACCAATATCATTACAGTGATTAGTTAATTAAGCAACATTTCGCTTTGAACCGCATGGAACCGCATTCCATAATTTATTATTTAATAATAAATATAAATAGGTGTTTATTGGAGTTTCAAAACAAACTCGCCGTCTTAAGGCGTGCAAAAACTCGATTTATGTCTTGCGAAAAGTGCGTATATGTTACCGCTGCCGGCAAAAATCCCCTTAAACATTGATTTTAATCGAATTATAAAATAAACATATTGCGATCGCAATACGAGTATGCTAATTTTGTGAATATAATGCGTATAATAGTACAAATATATACTAATATATTCACAAATATTATACATATATATACAAAATATTAAATTATATGTATATTAAATATAAATTTTACAAAATTTGATTGGTGATTACAGATAAATATATATATTTACGCTGCTATAGCTGCAGAATCGCAAAAGTGTAAATGTATATTGCATTTGACAAGTACACATTGTTGCAAATTTAATGTTTATGCGCTCGCGTGTTCAATAATAATATATTTTGGAATCGGTGTAACATAAATTATTACAATTTATCCATTCCACATTTTGGACCAGATATTTGTTATTTTGTAGACATTTAATTGGATCTTATTGATTATTGATTTATTTGATTTTGAATTGATCCTTTTTTTAATATATTTTCAGCGCGTGAAAAATTCATTACCAATTGCTATAAGCATTTGCATTTCTTTGTAAAAAAAATATTATTTGGGGCGCTGTGCATTAATCTCAAGAGACATAATCTCAGGATCCTGAGATTATGTCTCTTGAGATTAATGCACAAGCGG
>JAAAKO020065053.1:0-24345 GCA_010015015.2 Bolitophila cinerea | reverse complement strand
TTTTTTGTTTTATATATATATATATATATATATATATATATATATATATGTATCTAATAATTTCAAATAGGCACTGGGCAGGTCATCTGTGCCGAATGGACGGGAACGAGCAAATCACGAATGTGAGTCCGTGATTGATCCGCCAAAGCTAACTTAATTGGCCATTTGAAGCTTCCAAAAAATGTTTTATCATTGTTAATCTTCTCTTCTGTTACTTGGCGCTCAAAATGCAAGATTCATATAAATAAGATTGTTTTTTTTTTCTATTTTCAATGGACTTCTGACCTATACGGCGTTATGAGATATGGGCCCATTACAAATTGTTCAAAGCCCATTTATCCGTTTTTTTGAAAAATAGACTAATTAACCAATTATATCACTTACAAAATCTTCATATATCATAATTTAATAACTATTCACTTCGATCTAACATTTTCAACTATACCAATTATATATATGAATCTAAATCAATGATCAATATTACAATAGTTGTAATTCATAATCGTTTTGCCATAGGTCAACGAGACGGAATGTTGTCCCGCATCAATCCATTTAAAATTAGGAATATCAAATTAACCGACAAAAGTTTGACCGCCATGATTTATAAAAATATATTATCTAACTAAAATAATAAAAGATACTTGACAATTGGAATTTTATTTACATAGAATACCATGGAGCTTGTTATGCATCTGAACTTACCTCCGGTCGACACAAATGCAGTTTATATTATTAGCGGCATTGTCTTTAAATGCATATAATTACATAAAATAATATTGTTGGTATAATGATAATATATCGACGATTTCAATTGTTGTTAGTTTTTGTTACTATGTTTATTGTATAGTCTGATACTGCAATGTGTTTCAAGGTACAATTTACATTGTGATGGATGTAAATGTCCTCCGGAAATGTTTTTATTTTTATACACATATTTTAAATAAAACTTACTTAATTTATTTCAAAGATTTATTTTGTAATGTGTAGTTTATAGTATTTTAAATGCCGGATCCGGATTTACATCTAGTGACCATTTGGACATTATTTAATTGGTATATAAATGACCAAAATATCATTCATTATGGTAAGTTTATTCTGGTGGCATATGAAAAATGACATCGAAGGCAAATCAAGAGGTCATGTTATAAAGATAAGCCAAATATTGTTTGCAATTGTGCTTGTCATTTATATGCCACCAATCATTTTCCGCAATTCGTTTTTCACTCGTTCACACTGTTTGCAAATGAAATAACAAATGATGCTTTGACATTTTGACATAACAAAAGCAATGCAAATGCTAGAAGCTGCATTTCATTGATATATCTGCGTCTTTTTATTAGTATGCAACAGAAATGACCAACTGACAGCAGAAGCGTTCTTGCTGGGGTTGATGAAATGCATCTATCGCGTGACCAGGAACATTCCTTCCCGCTAAGATGAACAATATAATGAGGAGTAATCAAATCCCACTAAGTTTAAAATTTTTGTGAGAATGAGTCCAGAGCTCTTCGACACATTAGTTGAACTTGTGACGGCGCTGATTTATTAAAAAGGATACTAATTCTCGCATGGCTTTCTTACTCCGCCATTTGGTCACCTCCTAATACAAATCGGTACCAAAAGAAAAGTGACTTATACCAATTTTATAATTTCCGGCACATATCGAGATAAAAATGACTTTAAATCAATCCTATTAACTCCACAATTTGTCCACAAATATATTGTAGCCTTTTAACTGGAAAAAAATCGATAAATTTGCCACAAACGTCATTATTGGTCGTAGAATTAATTTTTGCAATCATTCTTTTAACTTCACTTGGTGTAATTTATAAACTTGGCACGTAGACTCGATTGTAAAAATATATATATATATAAAAAAGGAAATTATTTTTTTGTAGATTAAAAAAAAAATCCTCTCTTTTTAAAATCTTTCTTTTAGCTTTACTTGGTATATATGACCGTCTATAGATCTTTCGACCCATTTTTAACCTACTTCCATTTATCTGATAATAGCTCAAACTTGGATCATTGACTTGTTTGCACGTGACTTAGAAAATCAAAAATGGACAATTTAAAATATTTACATATTTTTTTAAGATTTGTTTTTTAAATGTTTAGATATTGAAATGTGACTTTGAAATGTGATTTCACTGTAATTGACCATTTTCGAGCATATCTGTGGAGCAATTTTCAACTCTCCACAAATCCGCTTAAACAGAACATAATATTTCATGCCCCAAGTTATTCGCCATTATATTTACTCTATATTTATATAAAATGTATAAATATATAACGGCTAATTGAATCGTTTTACAAACAACAAAATTCATTAAAATTATTTTCTCAATTCGCATTTCATTTCATGTCGCTAAAGTGGCTTACATTAAAAATTTCGTCAATTAAACTTTTTATACTTGGGTTTTTGTACATGCTATTATTCAGAACATATATATACACATATAAATAGGGTTTGCTCATTTGTGTCTGTATTTTATGTATGTACGTTGTATATACATGGAATGGGGTGATATATATATATGTAAATGTGTGTGCGTGCGAGTCCATTTTAAATGAATTTGTTTCCAGTAAATTGCAAACAATTTAACTTAGCATTAGCGTTGTTTGAGTGCGCTCGTGTTCACATACTTTTTGTGTCGAACATTAAATCGATATAAATATTTTAAAGCCCCCATCCATTGTGCGTACGTGTGTGGGTGCCTGTGTCTGTGAATACGTGCGTAATAATGTCCTGCGCATGTAATGCATATTCACATTGCGAAATCGGTTTAAATTTAAATGAATAAGGGTGCGGGAGGCTATGTGGTAGAAAATAAGAGGTGGAAAACTGTACTATACGTGCACCATGTCGATGACGTGGCGATTAAACACGTTCCGGTGTAGCTGAAAGCTAAAACAATGCGGGCTATTTGGCATAGTCTCACTTCCAAGTTTATATACTTTCAAAGTTAACCCTTCGTCAGTATACATCCATCAATGTCAATAATTTCTCAAATACACATATTTTGCAAACTATGTGAAATATATTTATATATATATGACTTTTGATTTAGTATATAGAAGTGGAGAACGGAACGAGTGACTGTATTCGATTTTGTCATTCTGAATATTGTGTGAAAGGGGTGAATTGCGTCACCGTGTTAAAATATGCCCTAAAGCAGCAGCAACTGAGCATGTTTTACATGTAATACATTTTAAGCATAAATGAAAAAACCTTTTGTCCGAAATACGTGCTCTCATGCATAAATTCGTTTCCTCTCGCACTCAAAATCTCTTGCGTATAGACATTTCATGTGATGCGAGTCTGATGAATTCATCTGGGACTGTGTCATCCGATGGCGCCTGTGTTCTTTTTTCCCGTCGGATGCGTGCGTATATAACATAAAGTATACAATTATGCTCTAGTGCTTTAGTGGTGGTTGAAGCTTATATACCGTTATATAGGAACATGAAAAGCTTCAAGTGTGTTTGTGTTTCTGTGCTTTAAACATCCCACTCACGAGTCATACTCACGTCTCACCTATTCTAAGCGCTTGCTTTTCTGTTGCCCAAAAAGTGCGAGACATGAAATATACTCTACTTTTTTTCATTTTCCCTTATGAGTCAGAAAATGCTAATCGTATACAATATATGCATACACATATATAGTAAGAATATATAAAGTATACATATACATATTTTACATGATTGAGTCATAATTTTCCTGTTTTTTTGTTCCAAGTTTCGAGTTTCTCTATAATCGTAGATATTACATTAGATATACAATATGATATATCTAAAATGTCTCTTAAATGATTGTGCAAAACTTTATCGATGAATCAAATCAAATTTGTTATTACTTGATGTTCAAAAAATTTGTGCCGGTATGCAGTTTTTTGATCTGTTTGACCCATTAAAGATATAGTGCGACACACTATTAACTTATATTTGATTAACTTTAATCACTTGATCTACTAATTGATAATTTTTTAGGTCTTAATCAGGCTATTGTATGTCTTCACTTTTAATAATAATTTGCCGTCAAAACTAAATAGTATAATAATAAAATGACTTGACTTCGAGATTAAAAAGGTATTTGGGATGATTGGAGAGATTACGAAGAGAGGATGACGAGGGTATACAATTTCGGTGCGCGAACGTCGGCTATATAAAATGATTTACGAATAATAAATAATTAATATAATCAATATAATAGGACGATCAAGACTTTTACAAACAATTTTTATTCCTTAAAGAAGGATTTGCAAGAGAGATTTTGATGGCGTATTATTGTTTTAAAAATTCACTACCGACGCCAAGTATGCATTCTTTTCACCAGTGTCCAGAATAGCTAATACCACACATGACTATTGTGCTTCTCGCGTTTTTATGAAGGTTATAAGAATGTACTCTTAGCAGTGTATTCTTCTCACAAAATTATTTTAAGAAGAATGCACACTGGCCAGTGCATTCTTCTCACCAAATTTCTGTGAGAAGAATCGAATGCATTTTTTTGACGAGAATTTTCTTTTTTATAAAATAATACAATCTTGAAAAATGGTTCTTTTTCGTTTTTAGTGACTCATCAATTTCTGTTGCCTGTTCAATTAGTGTATACCTGTTGCGCGAGTGCAATTTCACGTATGGTAAAAGGTCCTCAGTAAGGGCAATCCGATCCAAAAAACATTTCGCTAATTTTTGTTATCCAAAAAAATATAATAACATTTATTTTATTTTATGAACATCATTCTAATAGTTAAATTCAGTATTAATTTAATTTCATAATGATTTTATTCGTTCTTAATTTTTATGTTAAACAATGCGTTTTATTATATATTTTCACAACCACACCCTTTAAATTTTGCTCACTATAATATTATAGTAAATTGCAATGCAAAAAATACACACTATCGACAGCCATCTCTAACCGGCGTTCTATCCACCCATTGAGCATATTGACAAGACAACAAAAATAAACGATCACTTTGTGTATATCCAAAGTTTGCATGCGTCATTGGCAAAAGCCAATTTCCCTATAGGCATTTTTTTCTGCTAATACATAATATAAAATACGGCACGATATATAAGAATCTATGGAAAAAGTTAGAGACAGCTAAATTGCGCTACGACGAACTTGAGATCATTTTTTCTGTGTCTGCGTGCTTTTATATTATATATTTTTATTATACTAGTATAGGTATATATCATCATCACATCGTAACGGCAGAGATTGGAGTCATTCGCTCGTAAGTTTATCCGTGTTGTTGTTATTTGAAAATCGGATTTTGTCCTATATAAAGGAGGCATTTTTTCTCCATTCACCATCATCACACCCATTGCCTCGAGCGAATGTTGGTTGAGTCACATTCGTTGTTGTATATTTTCTTTTTTCGTATTATTTTCCGAACCGTTTTTGTGTGTTTTCTTCGTTTTGATTTTAAAAAAATTATTGTCCCAAGAATTCGTTTACTTCCGGTCTGTCTGTGCGCGTGTGCCCAGAACTGAAATTACATTAGTACTCGTATGTGTACTTGAACAGTTGAACGTGTATAATATATACGCACGCACTCGCCTGTATGCCGAACAGCTCGGTACACCGGTTTGCCAAAACAGGCGTGCGGTATAATTGTAATGTATGGAATTAATATTAAAAATAGCGAATAGGAGGTATATGATTTTATGGAGTTTATATTATGTATATTATATATATATATATATATATTGTCGCCGTACGTGACTAGGTTTTCGGTGCTTGCGTACTCGGCTTTCCACGAGTTACTTAATTATATTTGGCTAGCTGCTAGGCAATGACATTGAGCCATATATTGCCGTATGATTGTCAAGAAAATATACCTGGGCAAAGATTTTATATAATATCGTCTAATAATTTCAGACCCATTCAGAATTTAATTACTACACCCCATATACATAAATATAATATTAAAATCACATATATATATATATATCTTTTAAAATATGGGATTGGCGCTGGTGATGCGTCTGCGCAGATTTGCCGGTCTGCCACGAGGCCAATTTACGCCCGGCAACACAACGCGCACCGGTGCCACATTGCCGCCTAGACGCACGACATTTAAATACTCGCTAAATATATAACTTTAGCATTGTATGTAATAACGAGGCCGACTCACAGGCGGCCTATATTTAAAAACAATCAACTGAAATTGCGTGCGAAAACAACTACACGGTGTTTAATGTGTTTTATATACTTACTTATTACATGCAGGATTCGTGGCGCTTCTATAATATGATTGTTTGTGCAAGGTGCATTGCGCTCCAATCGATTTGGATAGAGAGAGTGAGACAGAGAGAGTTTGATGCAATATAGTAAATAGTGTGGCACGTTACGGTAGGAAATTTTTGTTACACACGCTGAGATATCGTTATGATGATTTTGAATATCAATGTGTAGGGCGTGGTCGTTTTCTGTGTATGTCCAGAATCAGCTGTTTAAACACTTTGTAACAACTTTAAAATCGTTATCATATGGTTTGTATTTGATTACAAAATAATTTGAGGATTTTTTTTCTTTTCGGTTTTATTTAAGGTGATTTTGGTAGGTAATTTAGAAATTATAGCAGCAGGATTTTGTCACCGGAAGAATTAAAATATAAACTCAAAAACATAAATTTAAATTTCTAAAAAGGCAAAAGATTAAGGAAAAATAATATATTTAATTAAAAACAAGTTAGGTTTAAAAATGTTTTTTAAAACGAAATCTTTAAACATTTTTTTCTATGTCCTGTAAAAACTAATCTATGTGCCAAGTTCAAGCTTAACCAGATAAGTTGAAATGGGTTAAAAAGGTGTAGAAATATCTATCGACGAAGATATATACCATATAAAGTTAAAAGATTAAAAAAAACAATTAAAATAGGTTTTTCCATTTGCGCGGAATGCATGGTCATAGCAGCAATGACTTTTTTGTCAGAAAATGTCAATAAATATTTTATCATAAAATATATATGTCCAAAATATTGTGACCATTGAGATGTGTTGGTTTCAAAATTCCATATTTTAAAAATCAAACAAAAAAAGGGAAAATTGAATCCAAAAAAATATATAATTAAACCAAAAATACAAGAATTAGAAATTTGGAATTTATAAAAAAAAGTTTTTAAAAATTTAAAATACAGGATTTATAAAAAATCATCGAGATAATGATAAACGTGATTCAAAGCCGATTCCATTGAGATGCCTAGAGAAAACATTCTACACATAACGTGAGATTTTTAGTTGCATTAGTGTCAAAGTAAAAACGTGTATTTACACAAATTTTAAATTAAGCACACTCACACGCTTTTAGTTTTAGCTAATGATAAATATATGATCCGAAAATATAATATAATTTATATAGATTGGCGCTAATGATTTAAAAGTTATACAATACATAGCAAGAAAAATCGTGGTTCATAGAGGAAAAAAGTAATTTTATTATATGATTGATAGGTAGTTTCTCTGGCAGATAAATGAAAATGAATATATCAATAGAGTAAGTTTTTACAGACTTTGACTGTCTAATCTAACAGTTTTTTAGTTTGTCACATCATGAGAAACCGAAAAACGAGATTTAAAAAAACTGGAGTCCTTAATAATTGATTTTTGGGCTACATTCGCACTATATAAATGTTTGCCATATATTTGGCAATCTAGAATACGTTTTATGGATGAGGTACAACTAAAATAAGTTTTTAGGATATGGTACTCGTAAAAACACAAATATAATCACAAATCACATTCATAATACTCATGTTGCCTAATATTCCTAACTCTTTAAATCCACATTTTAAAAAACTCAAAAATTAAAATCTTTTAAAACTTAAAAAAACACATTGCTCATAACAAATTAAATATTGTTTTTCAACCAATCAAATTCGCGGATTTTGTGGATTCGAAATTGTCCTTTGCCAGTCTACCGAAGCTGAAAATGTGCTAATGCTTTTCTGGCGTTGTAAGAATTGAGCAAAATGAGTTTGAGTATGCTATTAGTTTAGTTTTAATTTATATGAATTTAAGATTATCGAGTTTTAAGATGTTTTTTTAAGATGTTTTTTTAGGATTTGTTTTAACTATTTAGAGAAGATTTAAATTAGAACCGATTATTTATTACAAAATATCAAACGATGCTTATCCATAGCTGTTTTGCCAAAATCAAGTAATGGAATGTTAATGGAACGTGCCCTGTGAGACTGGAATTACCATTAAATGATCGTTTTTCAACAAAGCCTACAAAAAGTATTAGTATAAACATCAAAAAGGTCACGATCGCAATTTGTTAATATCACCATTAATAACTGTTCTCCTAACCATTTTTGATGGTTTTTTGAAAAAGACAATTTAAATGGTTACAATTACTATCAGATGTCAGCAATGTCGTACAAAAAACATTTGTTTAATTTTTCATTGTGTTTAACATCCTTATCATCATTTGACTTTAAATGCTTAAACACAATAGAGTTCCAAACTGCGGTCTCTCAGCCACTTTATTTGCTGGAACTGTCACCCCGCGACTTTTACCTGTTTCTAAACCTGAAGATATGTTACACCGGTAAGCTTTTACTCAAATTAGAAGTTCATATAGCTGAAACTGAGTCCTATTTTTAAAAAAATCATTGGACTATCTATATACGAGCTTAAAAAAGGAGTTTGTTGAAAAAAAACAAATATGGTGAAAAATATGTTTCCGAGTTACAAAACAAATATTAAAACTAATTCAATTCATTTTAATTCACTGAATAATAATTAGGCAACAACTACTTATTTATAACTTATTTTGCAGTCATGATGAGTCTGGCTCAGCTTTTGCATTTACGCACACGCACTCATTACCAAACAAAAGACACATTTATCTCCATCGTCCATCCCATATTCATGTGCTCAGAAACCGATGCATTATTAACACGCATACAACCACATAACATAAACCCACACTATTAATTTCTTCCTTGTGTTTGCTTCTTTAAGGTTTCATTTGACTTGAACCTAATTTCCATCGTCTTTAATCGAGCATACATACACATAACATAAACGAGTTTTGTCTTGTTGTTGCACTGTGCACACACACACACACTTACATAAATGTGAATCTCGTTAAATTGGCTAACAAGGACATCCGCTTCAGCTTGCGACTTCATAGTCCGAACTCCGAAGTCTTTTGATCATGTTCTCTTTTCGATAATGTTTAAATGGAAAAAGTACGTTGATTAGTAAATTTGTTGAGCTCACAATTTTTGGCTGTTGTGTAAATTTAAATTTTGCAATCAAACATTTTATATTTAATTATTTAAAAACTAAAATAAATAAAAAAAACTAGTTGCTCTCGTGTTTTCAAAATCAATATATTCCTATTCAAGCTCAAGCCCGTTTTCACCTTGAAATCGTTAGCAAAACCGCACATTTATTTATGCCACCACAAATTCTGTACGTGTACTTTACGGTTGCGAATTCGGTATTCTGAGCGTGCAATGCGGCGGTGTTGCTTAACAAAAGATGTTATTTATTTTGACATTTAAACCTTTCTTCTTGCTTCTTTGTGTGCAAGACTCGTCTATGCAGCTCACACTTACACACATATATACATAAATACAAGCGTATGTTTGCTTTTACATTCGATCTTGAGCCGCAAATTGCAAATACCCAGTATTTTAATTCACCGATTTGTGTGTGTGTGTGTGAATACAATAAGAATAAAATAATTTGAGACTAGTATGTGTGTGTGTTTGCGAAGTTTGTAAAGTATTTTAAAAGCAGTATATAAGACAGTCAGTCCTTATCACATGCTGATGTACTCTTATTTGCGAAAAATGTTATTTATAGGTGTTTATGTGCATTTTAACTGTGTATGTGTATTTTGGAGAGTTCTCTTCGTAGAACTCTACACACACACGCACACCAACGCACATGCCAGTATAAATGTATGTTCCCATTGGATTTTGAATTGCTAGACGGGTATACAAAGAACGCTGCGCCGCGCCGCTCACTGCGCACTGAGTTGAGTGGGACAAACGCCGGGTTTCACATAATGTGCCTGAGCAATAAGCAAGCATACATAATATAAATACATATATACAATGAAAGAGAGACTGTGAACGTACAAGCGAGAAAGATAGACATTAGCGCACAGGGTTTTTTTCATATAATCCGCCGCCGCATACGAGAGAGAACAATTTTATATATTAGTCTTTCGATAGCGCAAGCTATAGGGTTTTTGTGAGCCAGTGCTTCAGTAGAGACCTTGTCGTCGTGCGTTACGCTTTGTTCTGAGGAAACCGAACTCCGGCTACGAAAAGGACTTTAGATTGTGAATGTGTATGTGAAAAGAAATAGCATTCGATTGCCCCTTGAAATATATATTACATATATAGAGATAATTATATGAAGTGTGGTTCGATCTTGTTGCATTTGCGTGTGTGAACAAAGGACGCTCTTCTAGACACCAATATACGCATTCTATAAACAGGGTGCGTTTTTCTGGACATTTATACTATATAATAGTGTGAGTGTGTGTGCGTGCATTTGCGTCTGGAAATTGTGTGCTAATTGCGCGCAGTGAGAGAAAACGCCGGAAGGACGCGACGAAAAAATATTTGAATATTGTGTGAGTTTATGTTTTATTGGTTTTTGGAATCAAAACTTCCAGAATAATCACATACAAACAGAATACTGCAGATCTTTTGCATTTAAATTGCAAAACAATTGGGCGTAGTTTTTCATCAGAATTTCAAGTGGATTATATTGAACGTGACTTTTGTAAGTATTTTTAAAGAATTGTTAGCTTTCAATATAAATAATTAGTCTTTGTGACTAAAATTAAACTAAAAGTATACTTATTAGAGTTGTATGGTATCGTAGCCAGATTTCCAAAATTACGAAAAAGTCCATGTGTTAACCAATTTTTTTTTTAATATTAAACATTTGTATTTTGCACGTGTCGTTCCAAAATTTCAATCAGACATTTCTCTAAATTAAATGGTATGTAACTATTTGAGATCACTAACCCCAAACAGCATTCAATCAAACACAAAAACACTTGAAGTATGCGTGTGTGTGTGTGTATGTCTTTATGTTTTGTATATACTATATATAGTTCATTAATCATCCAATTTTGTTCGACATCACAAAAAAATGTTGAATCATTTTAAACCGAAACGAATCGAAATCTATAATTTGATGTAATATATTTTCTTTAATCTCCAAAACACGCACGCGTACGTCGTAAAAAAAATCAACGTGTACGAGCCTCTTTTTTGTCCTTTCTTAAATCCTCTGCGTTTTATTGTTTTTTTTTTAGTCTGTTCTTTATGTTTGTATATTTCTTCGGGTAAACATTTGCACAAAACTGGTATGTAAATTACCTGTTTTGTGTACATGCTTTTGATCCAGACGCACGAGACCATCATATATAAATATATATACAAAAATATAAACATAAACATATGTATATATATATATTTGTGAGTATGTATGTGTGTATTTAAAATTGCGTCGTCGAGATTCTGCTTCTAGACATGTGATTTTATAGAATCTGCATGAATCACGCGATGATAATGAATAATATAATGCAATTTGAATACAATTTACTCGCATATTATTTATTTACATTATATATTACATTATTTTGTTGTGCCACCATGTCGCGACATAGCACCAACACGATGACACATTTTCTTTAATTCCATTTTCTAAGAAGCGTATTAATTTGCACTAGAATGAACACTTAGTAAATGAGTATGTGGACGTACTTTAATATCTTCAAGCAGATATGAACGAAGCTTTTAAAATTTAAAGTGTACCGTTTCGTCGAAATAAATTATTTCGGAGTTTGTCATAAATGGCCATACAAAAATAAATTGAAGAAATACATTATGAACATTATAATTGATTTTGCAAAATGATTAGATTATAAAAAAGCTGTTTTATTGACAATTATGTTATATCAAAATATCAACACAATAAATTATATAATTAATAATCTCAATTTTGTTATTTGTTATCGTACGTAAATGTACAGCAACAAAACATTGAAGCTGTTTTTAACGCCCATAAAACAAAAACAACAACAAAATATGTCATATACAAATTCGTATTATTATATATACACTAATGATGTTACTATATAAAAATTATATACTCGTAAATATGGCTCCAGGAAGTACTACATTAAAATCGAGTGTTTTTTTCCTTCTGTCGTCGGTTGCATATACACTGTAATTATGCACTGTGATGCAGCCATGTAAACGTGCCACAAAATCTGTATTTATTTTGATTTGTTGAATTCATATAAAATCTGTGAATATAAATTATGGAATAATATTATACGAGCATATATACATTTTTTTAATTTGTATTTAAAATATTGAGTCTTTATTGTGATCCAACAAAATTGGTTTAAAATGTTTAAAAAAAATATATAAATAAAAAGAACACGATATATACCCATTTACAGATCCGAATCACGCGTCGAACAATAACAAATTATAATAATAATAGTGATGCATTTGAATGTTATATGTGTTTGTGTATGGTGGGTTTATTGTATATATATTTATATCACATCCGTTGCGCAATGACTTCCACGTGTCACCATTTTCCGTGCGCACGAGAAAGCTTTATTTATTGCCTACAGTTGTTTCTAATGTAATATTAATTCTAGTGTTTTTAAATTTCTTTTTTTTTCTTATTTTTAAGAAGTAAACTGAACGAAAAATGAGAAAATTTTAACTTTTTCCTAAACTATTTTTAGTAACAATTTTCAAACCGCTATTTTTATAGGTTTTTTTCACTATCCAGGCCTCCCACACCTCTTTATTTCCTTTTACCTTTTTATTCAAAATATAATCTCCTATTTTAACAAAAAATCTATAACTGGAGGCAAAGTCCAAAAATCGAGAAATCCTTCGGTGTCAAATCCTTGTGCCACAAACACGGTTTGAAGGAGAACATTTTTGTAATTCAAGCGCAAACTACTATTTCTAATAAAATAGGAACATCTTCAAAGATTAAAACAAAAATTATTGATTAAAATGTGTTTTTTTTTAAATTTAATAGCAAATACATTTTTTAATATATAAACATCTTTTTCTTCTTTATTTTTATTTTTTCCTTTTCATCTCTTTTCATCTCTTAATAATATATTTTTTTATGCGTGGGAGGCTACAACTAAGTTTGCGCAAACTTAGAACTGAACGCGTTTTGTACTGAATCGATTTTTTTTTCTCGAGCGGAGAAGTTGCGAAATGTTCATAGTACTAAATTAAATTGTGACAGTGTAAAACGTCAGTTTTTCGTATACAAAAAAAATCGATATTATAACTGATAATTTAAACAAAATTATATATTTCTAGATGTTTTCTGAATTTTGTGTGTGTTTTTTTTTATTGTTTGTATGATATGCGTATGTTTTCTGAAGAATACTGATTGCGAATTTCATTTTAGCATTTATTACTATTTCTTCTGTAATGCCCACTATTTCTATGTGGTATAAACTTTATTTAATAGTCAATAATTATTATTTGCTGTAATTTCAAAATAACTAGTTAAAATATCATCAGTAAGTAATTAACTAAATCATGTTGTACATTAATACAATAATTTTAAAAAAATATGGAGAAATATAAAAATCCCTACCCGCCTTTTTAAAAGACAAATGATTACAGAAATAGTTAAAATTAATAAGACAAATTTTGTTCAGTGTAGTTATACTATAATTTAAAAATAATTCAATTGCTTCTATTGAATTATCATAAAAAACGGTCGAGTAATTTACAATGCGTATGCAATAATTAAAAGTGCATTTATCTTATCGCACCGTGCGACACTGGTCGTTTCTATTCTACTGTATACATATTCTAAACGGAAGTTATTAGCTCTGTTGTTTTCCGTTGAATATGTGTGTGTATGAGTTTTAAGATTCCCTCAATTGATACAATTCTATGTGCACTATGCACAAATACACTCATTACATACTTTTTGGTTAATGGAAATATTTTAATATCCGTATATTATCTAAATCATCCCTTCCAACACGCACACACACACAGTGCCAGTTTGGCAGTTTGGGTGTGTGCGCATTCCGCTGAGGATGCAAGCTCGTGCTCGGGTAAGCGATGATGGATAAATGAAAACTGCAGAATGACAGAATTATTGTTAATGCGCACAACAACATTGCCACTTATTTAAATAAAGCCATATGGTTTCGTCCCTAAAATGTCTAGCTGTTTTGTTGTTGTTGTGTTAGTATGTATGTATGTATCCTTTGAACCCTCTAATTGTGACATTTCATCGTTTATTTGTGTGTGTGTGTGTGTTAGTATAAGAAGGGCGACGATCACGGCTGCGCCCTTTTCAAATATTTCTTTTTATTTATGTAGCGTTGTTCGTGTGCTAAGATGCATAAATACTAATAAAATTGGGGTCAACTTCATGTTTGACTGGGTGTATAATTGGAAAAACATGTATTGTCCTCTTATTTTTTTATGAGGCTTGTTTTGGATGATTCAATAAATTTAGGTGTGTAAAGTTAATTTTTTTTTTAAATCTAAAACTTAGTACTGACTCGTCGTAATTATTATATTTTTAAATTGTCTTAAAAAATATTTGTGTTTTCTCTTATGTTTCATAAATTTCAATTCATTAGAAAATGTAGAATTATGAAAGACGTTGTTTATACTCTTATGTGTTTTTCAAAAACTATCCCCAAAGCATATATATATATAGTCTCAGCCGCCAGCTTATCCACAATTTTACTGTGGTTTTTAATTACACATCATGCCCGTTCTGTATATACACACTTTTATATGCAATTGAAAAAATCGCAAGAACCGTCCATAAATTATGTTGTGTGCTCGCGCTCTTAAACTGGCTTTACTGGGCGTATATGCGTGTGTAAGATGTAAAAGTATGTGTGTGTGCGTGTGCATTGGTAGGTGCATACAAACGCGCGCGCCAAACCAGTTACAAGTTCAAGTTTTATGTAATACGTTGTACAAAAACTGCAAGATGCGCTCTGGCTTGCAACTAACATTTCAATAAATACATAAAATGTATATCAATAATATGCTGCGCGCAAGCGTTTTGTTTTTTGTTTTTTAAACTAGATACATTTTAACGCGTATAACGTTTTACAGTCATATTACGGTAGCTATGTGTTGCGGTTGTCGACAAAACAACACACAATCTCAAGATATTTGTTGGGCATTGCACGCGAACTCTAACTTGTTCGTTACTGTTGAATGTGCCTTGCATCGTGTGTAAACAAGTTTTCCTCAATAGTATGGAAATCATGGGAATTGTAATGGAAGTTGTACAGTTGCTGTACTTTACCCTAACATATGACTCATTTTAAAAATTTTGTTTTGCATTGCCAAAAAATACACTGAATTATGAAACAATTAAAGGAAATTTGAATTAATTGTAAAACTGTGTTGTGTTTATGATTATTAAATTTATGAGTCATTTAAAAAAAAACAAATTTACATTATTGTAAGCAGTTTTTCTAATTATTGTTTTTTCATTGTTTCAGTATAACTGGGTGTTTTATAAATGTAAGTATTCTCATAGCTGGGCCATCCACAAATGTTTAGGTGATCTAAAATGGATAAATTAGAGTAGAAGCAAGAAGTATTTTTTTCGACTCTAGTGACTCAATACTCTGGAACACAAACAAATAATATAATTGATAATGTTGTCAAAGAATTGTTCTTTTTAAAGGACGGGTTTAATTTAAAAAAAATTGCATGCTTTTGTAATTATATATGATAACTCGGGCTGCGCAAGCTTTACAAAAAAACATGCTCACTTATTTTTGTTTTAAATGGTTTTCATAAAAAAACGCATGTAATTCCGTTGTATAAAAGTAAACGTTTTAGAAGAAAATTTATACAAGAAAAGTATTTTTGAGTGTTTAAAAAATATGTTCAAATGAGTAATGTTCATATCTGGGTGCCTTTTTTCTTTCTTGCTTAATTTTATAATTGTTTCTATTCTTGACAATAATGACAAATTAAATGCTGCTTGCGACACACACACACACACACACACACACACACATATTTATAAATTACCTTTTGTGCACGCCAAGATATTAAATGACAGCGCATTCAAATGACCTACCTATATTTGCGTTGCACCTCTTTCTCAACACACACACAAACACACACACACATACACTCCAGAATTCTTTGTTCGCGGACTCATCCAAAAACATATTATTTGCGCGAGCGCGCCTGTGTGTGTTATTTTCTTTTGTTCGAGCTTGTGCTGGCCATCAAAACTCTTACCTTCCAGCCAACCAAAGCCTTTGAAGCATGGAATGAATGCTACTTTAGGTACTGTTAAATATCTGAACTCTACTTTTGTGTATAGTTCAAAATATGTCTTTATTTTACTTTCGTGTTTATCGAAGCTTTTCAGTATGACGAAGCAAATTAAAAGGCTGCACGTGTGCTTTCTCAACGAAATTGCCCATTTCACACTGAAATTAGATCTACTGTAAATGCATATGTTATAATTCATAATAAACATACTCGAAATGTACCGTTACTTTAATGATTCTCTTGATTGTCGATTTTTATCGTAGTCTCATGTATTTGATGTGAATTTAACGAACAAGTGCAGGGTCATAAACTATTTTTTTTTATTATATCTTATATGTACTCGCAGTAAGATGCAATGCAGTCGTATTTTTTTAAATGTGTGTGCACGAGTGCATTTCAAGCCCATCCCAAGGTTAAAGAAGCACGATCAACATGTTAACGATAGTATATAGCCAGCATTGCGCGCTTGCCCATAATGTATCGTCAGCATACCTGCCTGCCTTCCCTACGGACAAAATAAAAAAAAAAACGTAATCATAAAATGATATGCGTTTGGATATTTATCTATATATATTTATATATATTATAGTAACTAGTGTATGCTGTCTCAATCGTTACAATATTTACGATATACGTTATTTTTATTTCGTTTGGAGCAGAACTACGTTTTATATAATGTAATTAATAACTCCGTCGCATTTTTTTAGACCGGCCGGTTTTGTTGGCATGCATTTAATCATTGTCCTCGTTATATACATTATATACACTCAGCAATAATAAAAAAATATCTTTATTGCGCGTTATTTGTTGATATGCCCATACAGATTACCGTTACTTGACAAGGTTCCACTTCATTTTGAACACACACACATAATCAGTTTTTGAGTGTTCGTTATTGTTAAGCATTTCCGCTACTTATCTTCTCACGCAGTTCTGTGCATGTAGAATTCTAATAATAATTATATATACATTTTTAGTACATACCGCGATATAATTTTTTGTCTTTATCTTGAAATACATCTTTAAATTGTGATCTGTTATGCCACTAGAACCCTAACAAATCACATACATTTATAACTTACAAAACCGACCGTTAGATAACACACAAAAACCACACTTCAATCAATCATAATTTACTACAATTATTTAAAGACGAACACAATAATGAGTTTATTATTATATTACATATATATATATATTATATATCTATTTATATATATATACATACATGAAGAATATAAGTTGAACAACCCGGGGAGATAACGATGGAAAAAAAATCTTTTTTCGTATTCGTATCTTGGGCGTTTGCTTTATTTAAGTTGGTAATTTGATGCGCATTAAGTGTTATTTAGATAACCTTTGATTTTTTTTTGGAAAACTCAATTTGTAGTGTGTATTTATTTATTTAATCAAAAGGTTGGATTATGGTTTATCGAGGGCTTATATTTAATAGCACACTATCTGGCAAAATATTTTAGGAGAGAGAATTGTTTATTGTTCTTCATTTACAATGGGCAAAATGATTTCGTTGCAGTACACAAATTCTAAAACTCAATAATCTTAAAACTCATATCACTGAATTGCCTAAGGTAATAGTGTGATAGCGCCTTTCATTCTCACAATGACCAAAACTCAATTCATCTAAAACTTTAAAAAATAACAACACATTGCTTAAAACTCATACAGTATGTTTGTGTTTTTTCTTTCTAAAATTCTATTATTCGATTTTCTGTACTAGAAAATGAATAAACAAATAATCGATTATTGCTAAATCTTTTTTGCATAATCGATTTTTCGTTATTTTGTTTATAAATCTCAAATGAGTTTGACCTTGACAAAACATTTAAAAATAAATATAAAATAATTCAAAATAACATGCACAGAGTAAGGCGAGTTAAGCTAACATATCAACGATATACAACATTTTAATGGAATTAGGAGTGTTTTGATTAAGTTAAAATAATCCTACATTTCAATCCTAGCGACTTGATTTACAACATATGAATTTAATGCAATTACCGTATAGACTATTACTGTGTACATTGTTTAATATTTATATATCTTAGGGTTTCATTTGTTTGAACTAGGTCTCTTATTTCAAACTATACTACAATATATGTGCGACATTACAGCATAATGGGAACGAATTATGAGATTTATTTAGGTTTTTTGTGCTCCCTGATATATACCCTCGTTTTTACGCTTTTTGTTATTTTATTTTTTTAATTGAAAACTACCAAATTTTGATGAATTAATTTTGGTATGTAGATTAGATTGATATTGGGCTATACGTCTTAGATATAGAAACTTTATCTTTATTTTTTTTTAAAGAAGTTTATTGTACTCTTGTCAACTGCGCATATTAGATTGGAAGATATTCTCGGTTATATTTTAGTATTTGTGTTTTTTTAATATATAATATAATATATTCGCCAATATAGATATTATATATTATCAATTACGGTATTAGTAAAAATATTTAAGATATTTTCTATATTACTTATAATAATATATGTCATATTATATTACGGGAGTGAATATGCTTCGACGATGAGCAATACAATAAAAAAAATTATCTTATTATTTCAAAGTAACAATGTATGATTACAAAATACAAAACTGAATTATTCAGAAAATATGTGTTTCGATATTTTTCTTAAATTAAATAATAATTTATTTATAATTTATCTGAAACAACAAAACCGCGCTTCTGGCTTTATGTTTGATATTAGTAACTATACATAAAACGCGTCATACATATTGAGCAATGTGTATTTACGCTGTGTCTGTGCCTGCCATTTTATCGGGCTGAACCAATGTAACGAACAAAAACCAACTCTCAGTGTAAACAAGTTCAAGGCTAGAAACGAGTATAAGACATTCGTCTTCAAGTTGGTTTTAGCGAAGTGTAAGGTGTTTATTATCATAGTTTCATAGTTTTTTAAGCGTTTTTTTATAAGTTGGTTGGGATTTTAAATATTACGCTAATTTAATATAATTTAAAAATATATATTATAGATGAATTTATATGTATTTATATTATATTCAATAAATTAATTAGATATAAATGCTATAATAAATAAATAAATAAATAATAATTATCTACGAGTCATTTTTAAATTAACCTTCTCTTTGTATTAACCAGCGTGGATATCTTAAAATAACAATTCAAATTAAGAGTTCGTTGTCTTTGTTTATCTTTACTCTTGAAACCATTACACTCTCACATATATGCAGATTGAACACATGTGCGATGTCAGCATTAATATATATATATATATATGTGCGTATATATATATATAATATAAACATACATTTAATATCCTAAGTTGCAACAAAAAACGCTGACATGACAACTATACCACTTAAACTCTTTTCGAGATATGTTTTATGTCTTGAGAAGCAGACACACACACACGCAAGCACGCACGCTAAACTATTTTCAGTTAAATAAATAATGCGCACTTTGTGTGTGTGAGTGTGTGTGGTTATCCATTTCCGGCTGTGCATTGACACCGTGGCATTAAAATCCAATACAAAATATGCGATTTTATGTTGCCGATTGTGTCCTACCTTAACAATTGTAAACATAACCACATTCACAGGCGTGCGTTGCGAAAAATCATATCCGTCGCGCAATTTTGCAATACAGTCACAAAAAAAACACTCTGATTTAGTGAATACTGCGCCACGCAATCTATATATGTATATATAATATTTATATATATATATATATATGCACATGCGTGTTACAAAGTACACATAAAACAAGAACATTGCAAATACTAAAACGAGTTTCCAGCCTTTGGCTATATCACAGTTGTTTTATTGTGTGTGCCAGGAAAATAAGAACAAATGCAGGCAGACAACGGCAGCGGCCATCCGTCCGGACTGCTGGAGGCGCATATACTCTCGAGTCTCGGCCATTATGCAAAGGTGTTGGTATTTTCGTTTGTGGTACTATAACATCATATATGTATGTATATACGAATAATACAAACCGTGCCGGTAATTGAATTTCCGGTTCTCGAATCATCACGGGCAACGTGCCGGCGAATACAGAAAAAGACAGATACCAAAAGTCATGTAAAATACAGAAAAAAACTATTGCACATACTTTTTGTTTCTAGGAATTCAAGTACATTGCCTATTAATTGCACAAACCGAGCTGAAGCGCAATGAACTCGATGAAAATATGTATTTCACCTTTTTACTGGCTTGGCCGTCCATTGCAAACGGTTTGACCATCTTTACTTCCGCATTTGTCGCTAAAATGCACTCGAAATATTTAGTTTACGCATGCGCACAAACATGCATTTTTTGAATATAGATTAGGATTGAATGTTTTTGGCAGGTTTCGCTCTCAATAAATGTCATGTGTTTTTGTTGTTGTTAATGCAATTTAGACCGGATATACGATTATGCATTTAAGTTTGAGCGTGATCTGGATTGACATATTGCATTTTGTACATATACATAAATGATACATAGATACTAAATACTATAGTGATTGAAATACCGCAGTTTACCGGTTAACCAACCAAATTTTTATAACTAAAAACCGGTATTTTCATTTCAATAAATAACTCTATATTGTTTGGAATTTTATAACACAAATTGCTTTGTCTTAAAATACATTTTAAAATTGTATTTATTTGTTTTATAAAAATCCTTAAAAATATCTTGTTTTTAATAAAAAATGAAAAATCTTTTTTTTGTTCTCGGGAATTTCTTTTTCCGAATTATTATGTCTAAAAGTTCTAAAATTTTAATTTTGCATTTTATGCATTTTTGAATTGGATAGGATTATATGCAAAAACAGTGTAATGATGTTCAAAAAAATCAGAAATGAAAAATGTCTGAAAAGTAAAATCGTTTGAAAAACACTTTTATTATTTTATATGATTTTTAAAACACCATTTTAAAATAAAATGTATAATATCTTTAAATATGTGTAGATTAATAAGTAGAAATCAAACATAAAAACCGGTTAACGGGTTAATATTTTTCTATAAAAACATAGAAAATATTTTATTGTTATTAAATTTATATTTTTTAATTAATTTTATAATGTTTTTTTTAATAATACAAAAAAAACGGCTAATCGCTTTGTAGATTAACTATTTTTTAAACATATTGTAAAAAATTATGTCTTAAATACTTTAAAAAAATATTTTACATTTTTGTCTCATTTTTTAAAAAAATCCATAATTCTCAGATTGGGTTAAATAATTCCCGATTTCTCGAGAATGTAAAAATGTCTAGAAATAATCATCTCTAGTCTATACTAGTTTTGAAAGGAGCTGATGAATAAAGATAATAATTTAAAAAATGACTGTAAATGGTAAAATCTGTCAGTAATATTTTGTATTTTATTTGTTTTTTGAATTAAACTAAATTAAAATAGATGGCGTACATTTATTATGTTTGTTATTTTCTTCAAGAAGAAGAAGATATATAAAGATTTAAAACTAAAACTTACTAAGCTAATCAGTAATCACCAATCGCTAGCGATTATGTTTAATGTCGGTATCTTGCAACTTTGTTCTCAGAGATAATTGCTTTGCACGATATTTTAGAGAAACTAATTGAATTGTAAACCCTGCTCTTTTAAAATAACTGTCAATTAAAATTAAAAAATGTAAAAAACTAAAAGTAAATTAAATAAGATGTAAGTTTTTTGCTTTTTTCTAAAGTCAAAACTTATGATCACCAACGAATAAATTTCAAGTTTAATATAGTATTTGGAAAATTGTGTCGATTTAGCAAAAAATCGACTAAATATTTGAAATGCTAAAAATGAAGCTAATAAGCTTTGGAAAGAAGTTTCTAAAAAACTGATTTGCCTATGGGCCACCATTAAGGTCTGGCAAAGAATAATAACATTTAAAAATAATAATATATATATCTATAGATTTGAATTAAGTTGAAATCCAAAGTAACGTTGAAAATGAGATTGCAGATTGCCGATAAATGGCGATTAGCGATTTTTGTAAAAATGGTGAGCTGGCCAGAAAATGAATTATTTTAGTTTTTAACACGAAAACAAAACAACAATGTTAATAATATTGTTTGTTGGCGAGAATACCCAAAAGTTTTTTTTTAATTATAAAACGAACTTATTTTGGCTATTGAAATAAGATCGTTTATATTTAAAGGGTAAATTACGTCTGTCTAAATGGTCAAAAATATATTATTTAAATATTATACTCAAAATATTATAATGGGTCCGTATAACGGTTTAGATTAAAAAAATATCATTAGATAAATGTCAAACATGCCGCTAAACACCACAAAAATAACAAAAATAAATATAGAACAGTACATTTACCACCTGAGGTCATTGTGTGGCTGGCGTCGCGCATATCCAATTAAATTGCCGTACGCGCTTGTACGGTTTTTTAAAACTAAATTTTAGGGGAATTACGGACGACTGCGTTCCTGATTCGATTTTAATTGTACATACACACAAACATAATATATATAGTGACAAAGGGATAACCGTATTTTGGCATGACTTTGCTGTTTACCATAAAATGCGCTCGTGTATAATAATATATGTAGATTTTGTAAGAGCAGTTTAAATTTCGGATAGGCCATGCTTAGGTGGAATTAGTTTTCGTATATACATAGTTGACAGGTGTTATTTGTCATTTGCAAGCTGTGTTGCTCTACTTTAATGATATAAATTTAAATTTATACCGTTTTCGTTCCATTAGATTTAATGTGAAACTTTTGCCCCGAAAATTTAAATCATTAGTTTAGTTTTCATTAAATGTGCAATATCGCAGCATAGAAACGTAAAGTTATTAGAATTGTGCGCACATCCTGTCATCTTGGAATGTATATATATATATATATTGTATTTACAAACTATCATCATATCATCAGAATTTTAACATTTATTAAATCTCTATACGAGTATACTATCGCAAAGATAAATAAATAAATAAACCAATGCGTAAACATCGCAAGAATGCAAATGTTTATTTTATAGTAAAAACTGAGTGTGCTATATTTACAATTTACTCTTATTCACATATACACACTTACACACACACAACAATCGCGAGAGTCAAGACTCGAGAAGCGTATGTGTTATATTTGTATTATTTATCTAAATTTTGCACAATAATGAGAATAAAGTCTGCGTTCTGAAATTCTTAAACATATACGTGTCAAAACGCTTGCGCTTTCGATCTGTGTGATCATCAAAAAACGTAAACAGATTTACTCGGAATTCATCTGTGTGTGGGGCCGCATTCAGGAATTCTGCACATCTTACAATATTCTTAAATATACATTCAAATGTGTATTCCTGCTATATTGACTTATAATTAAATAATATAATATGTTTAAATAGTTTTCAAATGTTTATTTCATTCATTGTCGATTGCATTTTTAAATTTGATAGCTAGAGTTTCTGTGTTTGCTCTTAACTGTAGCGAAAGTATTTCTCATCATCTAATGTATTCGGTGTATATATTTAACGATATATTTATTTTAACTATTTTGAACGATTTTTGTATCATTATAACTGTTTTTAAAATAATAGTCGTTAATTATTGTGGTTTATATTTTTAAGAAATATAAAAGGCTTAATAATTTGGCCGTACGCATTCTTCTCAAGTGCGTTCTTTTCAGAGTGACAATAATGCACTTCCAAATGTGCTTTCTTTTCACCAAAAGCGTTTCGCTTTTTCTTCTATGGTGAAAGGACTACACTTGGTAAGTGCATTCTTCTCACACAATGCACAATGCACACTCGGTAGTGCATACTTCTCCTCAAATTTTTATTAGAAGAACGCACTTTTTTGGTAACGAGAATTCGCTTTTTTGACCTTGAAATGGTGTACAAACAAATCGGACGTGAAAATAATGCTCAGGCACGTGTCACTTGAGAATACACCTACACCTTAAAATTTGTACATTGTATATGGGTGATTTTACGTCATCATCCATTGGTCAATCATGACCTGGCATATCTGTCCTCTATATTATGACGTATATTTACGGG
>JAAAKO020064942.1:0-24351 GCA_010015015.2 Bolitophila cinerea | reverse complement strand
TAAATTAAATTTATTAAATATGTATTTTTTTAATTTAATTCTGTTTTTTTGTCAAATACACACAACAAGCTAGGTGTTTTCCTTTAGAAGCATTGAAATTAGTGGTTCGCGAAAACATTTTGGCCAGAATACAAAATTTGAAAAACTTTTTCGCCAAGCAATCTTTTACGCGAAAATGTATTCATCCTAAAATGTTTTAATTTTGAGTACTGAATAGGGCTGATTGCTTGAATATTAAAACAACATCACACTATAATAAAAAATACAAAATACATTATTTTAAATTAGATATTTTCTAAAAAAAAAATGTAAAATGGTTAAAAATACTCCAAATGCATGAATTAAAAAAAAATGGAATTACATTTTTACTCATATAGTTTTGACTAATACAACAAAAAATCTTATTAGTATTGTTTTATTTTAAATATATATTAATATTTTTTAAATGGCTATATTTTTATTGTTGTTGTCTAAAGTCTAGTACTACTAGCCCAGCGCCGGAAGATTCGCCTATCAAAAAATATACAGCGAAACTAAAATTTTAAAATTAATATATAAATACAAAGGTTTTTAATTGTTCTTATATTTTTAAAAGATTAATTAAATATAGTATTATTCATAATAGTATTCTCTTGTAAAAAATGTAAACAATCTTACTTTACGTAGAAATTGTTAATAATTCTATTTCCTTCTCCGTACAATTGCCATAATATCTTACATTGGTTCAAAATCATCCAAGATTGTTAAAGCAGCAAATTAAACACAACAAAATAACTTTAATCATTTAATGAAATTGGTCAAACTAAATATTTTTCATGTGCGATCCGTGGTTTACATATGTCTTAACTAACTTTGTGACAACTAAATATATTTTTTACTAAGTTCACGTGGATTTAAAAAAATATTATATCTTATCTTTCATATAAAAGCCGTATCAGTATTTTGAGAATTGTGCACAGTAAATTAGCATGCTTCGGTAATAAATGCCATAAGCAAACTTTTGTGTTTAAGTAGACAATATAATGTTTAAAATGTTACACCAACATATAACAGTTTATCCATATGATTTTAGAAAAAAAAACTAAAAGACTAGAAATTATGTTTAACTATAAAATTGGTATAGGTATAAATAAAAGCTTATTGAATATCACAATACTTTTTATTGTTGATTCTGTATTCCAGATTGATTCCAGACTCGATGAACTTGATCTTTTAGGAATAAAATTGAATGTAATGTGTATCTCAACTGCATATTTCCTAATAAAATATATAATATATATTAGATCAACGATTATTGATTTTATCAAATATTTTTTCTCTTATGAGTCCTCATGATCATATCGATTGATGGATATTATTCTTATTGACTTTGCATTATCTATACGTTATCTATACTATCGTATAACAAATACCTTCAGAAAAGAAACATTTTTTCAAAATAATAATAAATTTAAAATGTCCCAAACTAATGTTATATGATTAACTAATTCTTAACATTTTTTTATAAAAACCTATATTTTTAAAATCTTTATTTACTAGCTAGTGAACTATGTCTCAACTGACTATTTAAAAATCTTATTGGTGTGAATTTAGGCGAAGAGATCTATTAATAAAACACACATTTATTGCATACTTTCAGGCTTAACCCTAAAATATCACCGAATGAACGGAACCGCTTTGGCAGCACGCGGTGTCTGGTAAACAAACCAGTTTGATTATAGACAACAGAGAGAGAATTCTCAGAGAGAAGGAGAGTACACTCTTTAGAATTAAAAAACACAATACAAACGTACGCGTATCATGTACGGACGCTCGAACCGAAATGCGCCCGGCGCCGGTGCTGTTGGTGGTGGTGGTGGTGCAGAGAATGCCGGCAACAACTCAGCTGCTGCTGGCCAGCAGACACCAGTTGAAACGGGACCGTCAACGCGTGCACGTTCGGAAGTATACGATTACCGTAATCCAAGTCATACGCAACATAGTAGTGATCTGATTGCCCAAGAAGGATTAAAGCAGCAGCTCCAGCAACAGGCGGCCTACATTGCGTCACAACACCAGGTATATAAATATATAATTTTATATATTACTGGAATCTGACATAAGCAAATATATTTATATAGTTTCAAGGCGACTACGAGGAGGAAGAAGAAATGGAAGCCGAACGGGATCTGGCCGAAGACGCTCAGTGGAAACGTATCCAACAAAACACGTTCACACGATGGGCCAACGAACATTTAAAGATCATTGACAAGAACATCAACAGTCTGGAAACAGATCTCTCAGACGGACTACGATTGATCGCATTGATCGAGATCCTGTCGCAGAAGCGAATGCCCAAGTATAATAAGCGGCCAACGTTTCGGTCACAGAAACTGGAGAACGTCTCGGTGGCGCTGAAGTTTTTAGAAGTGGAGGGTATTAAGATCGTCAACATTGGTGAGTAATACATTTTTTTTATATATTTATATTACATATCGATCAAAGTTCTTGGAATATTATGATCTGTCACATTGTTCAAGTGTGAGTGTGATTTTATATGAGAGTTATGACGTTATGAGTGTGTTTATAGTGAGGTCACTCTGGCTGAAGCCTGTATGTGTGTTTGTGGAACGTTTCTCGTCGTGATCACGAACTGCAACGTGCGCGCGTGCGTTCTTCAAGACGATCAAATAAAGAAGTGATGTCATCGTCTTCATTGATAGCACACGCATGCAATATAAGCCCTGCCGGTGGCCATAACATTGTTTAATATATACAGTTTACACACACACATACATACAGAAACAGAGATACGCAATATCAAATTTGTACCTGTATATACGTGGATTATTCTGTCTTGTATATATAGTATATATATATATATATATATATTATACACAAATAATACATTTATATAGTATAATATTAAAGACTATAAGAAATTCGCGTCTCACAGACGCAGACAGCCATAGCTCGCTCTCTGGAGATAGAGAGCAAATACCAATGTGCGAAAAACAACTAAAAAAACAGCGGTAAACTTGTTTGGCTTTATATTATTGTGACTCGATTTTGGATAATATTATGTTTTGATTATAGAATAGCTATATGGAATTGCTGAGAAAAAAAACATGATTTATTATCAAGAGGCTGCGGTGAAATTATTTTATTTTGTTTTGTGGGGCCAATTTAAGACTTTGATTCCGAATTTGTTTTTTTAATCAATGCGTTTCAATCATTTTTTACTATAATCTATATTATTCATTACAATACATATAAACATTTTTGTGTACGTGCGCGTGCGTCGCCTTATCGGTATATATATTATTTTCAATGAACAGTAAATACTTCTTCTAAGATTTAAGATATACCTTTACTATGTATTATATATGTATATATATATATGTAAATACTTGTTTGTATTGCAGATTAAACTCACAATGCAAAAGTATCTTGTTAACAACAACATTATTGTGAGCTGTTTTAGAACTTGTTTTATCGCACGTACTCGCAAAAATGTTGACCTCTTAGGAAAGACAAAATGGTCATTTCGGACGCAGGGCGTGCGCGACACGCGTACATTTTGCAAGCTGTTTTCATATATATGTATATTATAAATTATATATAATATCACTAAAACTTTATGTTCTTAGATTAAAAAAAAACAAAAAGAGCGGGAACTTAGACAAAACCAGAATATCAGAATAACGCCCGACTCGTCGATTAAGTTGATGCAAACTTTACCGAGAAAGATCACCGTTTTAATTTAATTAGCGTTGATTTCGAGTTTGTCGGTTTTGCTAATAAATAAAGATATTTGAAGATCATTAAAATCGTTTGCAAGGTGATCGCGTGCCACAAAGTTTACCAGTTTTGTAGGGTTTGTCAAATCTGCACTAATTCAATATATTTATGATCAGAGACGAAAATTATATGTATTTTTCCAATTAGATTTCTTTTGAGGGTATTGAAAAGTTTTCGCCGATTCAATTATAATATAGGAATTTGGTGGTGATTGTAATTTTCTCTCCTTTAAAAGTAATCCATATTTTCTAATAAGTTTTTTTTAAGAAAACACATTTTGTGTTGTATTATTAACTTACACATGAGTAAATCTTGGGCTCTCTCTTTCATAAATCAATGATGTATAATAGAATGACAAAATAATTGATGTATTATTAAAAAATTAACAAACATTTTTTTATAATAATTTAATTTGTAAGGCGCACAGTCAATACTGAAAAACTAAAAAAAAATTGGTGACCTTAGAGCAATAATAGTCTAGAGGAAAAGTTAGGTTATTTTTGTTTATAAACATCTCTTTGCAAATAGCCAGTCAACAGTCAAACGAGGAAATTTATTAAAATAGAAAATTAGGCACTATTTTATCATATTATTTATTTTTATAAAGTAGTTTAAGTTATATATGAATTTTTAAAATATGCGCTTAAAAATCAATTTGTTGACGACAAAAATAATTGTAATATTTGTCAAATACTGCCTCGGATTGAAGAGATGTATATAAAAAAAACTAGAGAAAAGTTATGGCACGCTGAAATGACGACATTCTGTATTTAAATGATGACGAAGGTGCATGTGTTGCAGAGAGTTTAGCAGCAATGCAATTTTTGAGCGGGTCGAGTCGGGTAGGGTTGAATAAGTTGCGGGTTTGGTTGGGTTGAATTTAAATTGTTTTTATTAAATATTTTATTTTACTATGATATTTTTGTTATTTTGTTTTTTAATAATTTCTTATTTTTATTTAAATATAAATACAAAAAAAAATACTATGTATTTTTTGGTATAATTAGAAAAAAAAATATTAGAATATATATATATATTTTTTTGAATTTTTGCCAGTCGGTTCGGGTTACGTCAGAAATTTTTTTTTTGCGGGCTCAGGTTGACAAAATCAGTCCTGCGCAGACCTCTGCAACACATTAAACGTGTGTCTTCACGAGCTCAAATATTATGCCGCTGACGCAACGCCTGAGGTAATACGAAGTGTAAGTCGTGAGTGACAGCGCACTGTATTTATCATTAACCGGTGCGTGTAAATGCATTATACTCGGTTTTATATGTATATTATAAACTATATATATAATACTCGTATAAAACATATGATGATAATAAGTATATGTAAAAAGATAACAATAATGAGGTAAAGCTTGAGTGACTGTTGCATAATAATGTTTGCTTTGTGTGTTTTGTTTGTTTGCCATTATTTTTGGTATAATATGTTATTGGTTGTATAGTATAGTTGATGAATTGATGATATACAATATAAATGTTTTGTGGGCCTTAAAAGCTATTCTATTATATAGCTAACTTTAAAGTGTGCCAAAAAAAATGGCAAAAAAATATATAAATTAAAAAAAATGTTGTGCCCAAAACAATTCTAAATATCACAAAAACAAATCAAAAATTTGCGTGTGTTTTAACGGTTTTTTTTACAATAACTTTTTTTCACAATATTTTTTTTATAGAAGGTTTACAACATTTTGTATATTTAGGGAACAGTTATTTAAAAGTAATGATTTCTTTTAACCTCTTTTATTTACGCTCCATTAACAGCAAATTCAAATATCAAAAAAATAATAAAAAATTAACGGAAAAGGAGGTAAAAAAATGAAGGGTTTTGTAATATGACGTCTAATTTTTTTTAGTTTTTTTATTTAGTAAAAATTAAATGAAACTTGGTTGACAAACAAAACAAACACACACCAAAAAGGTATACCAGGGAACCCAGAAAATAGGCTGGGATAAAATCAAGTATATTTTAGTTCATATTCTATTTTAGTTCATATAGAGTATTACTATGGATTTTAGGCAGGTTACGTTACATTTTACCTGTAAGAATCAGTTTAACAAAATGCGCTTAAAATGGAAATAAGGGTAATTTTGCAATAATTCCGAAGTGCATTGAAAATGTCTTCTACTTTTACATTATAATCCGTAAATCCGAATTAAACCACTTGATTGTCGGTTTTACATCATTCGTGTTAACATGACAATTACAATTCTTGAAATATTAACAGCTTCATCAGTCGGAAGCTCTTGCGCAGCCACAAAAAAACAACAGCTTTTTTTTCTAAGTGTGATTAATATTGTCTAATTATATACGCTTTAAACAAGTGTAATCTCCTAATATTCATATTGACTCATCGAATTAAATAGACTCTCTGAATAATAATGATAAGGCGAATTCTGGCGTATTCTCATCGAACATGTTATGTATACACATAAACAAATATACTGAGACAGACGCACGCTTGTACGAAGAATTTATCACACTCATGAAGTGCGGTTATTAGGTCATCGTCATGAAAATACAATAACAATTCAATGCTCTTGTAAATAAAATATAAATAATACATATAATTAGTACCAGACAGAGATATCTTGATACAACGACGTTCTTAGGAAAATAAAAAAATCTTGTTGTTGTTGCAATGTGAGTGAGTGTGTGTGTGTGGGTTTGGTTTCTGAATCAAGTGATCTCGCTTGCATCACTTCAACGTGTCCATATATATAAAATATGTACTCAATATGGTCTACTGTGTATATGCTCGTATATATATATATATATGATTAATCTTAGGCATTTGTATCAGAATACACTTATATGCAATATACATTATACGTACATAGTTACGAGTATCGAATACAATTTAAAATACCTTTGTATACACAATATAACACACGTAGATTGTATAGTAAAAGATTGTGATTTAGAGTAGCCATGTTTACAGTACACTCGGCAATCAGTGCACATTTTATCGCTGTTGGCTCGTATTTATCAGACGATTTGTTGTTACTGGTGACAATATGAATATAATGGATTAGAAATTTTATAGAGTAAAGTAAACCGTAATTGGTTTTATACTATTATTCAATCAAGAATTTATATAGCAATTTTTAAGTCTATTGTTGTTTGTTTTGAACATTTTTTTCAGCAAACAGTATAAGTTTGTATATATTTAAGCGAAAGTAATTGTGATCAATTTGAATATATTATATTACATTTTTTTTAAATTTTATAAAAATATCAATTAGACCAAATATTATAATATAATGTAAATATGTTTAAAAAAAACAAACCATTAAATTCATATTATTTGTGAATTGATTCCCACAATGTAAATTGTAACGAGTACTTAACGCTTACAATCCATAATGCTACTAGACATTAAAGAAAATGTATGAACTTAAATACCACTTTTTTAATCAGCAAGATAAAATACTAAATAAATGTACTAAAATTAAAATTAAATTCAAAACTAATAGCAATAAAATTCCTAATAAATGATTGCTGAAAATTTAATTTTATTGGAATTTTATTTCTACAATACTTCGATATTTGTATGCATAATTTTGCATGTTTGGCTATACTAACATTTGTGCTCTTCTTCAGTTAAATTTGTTTTTTTAAACTAAAAAATATTTACGGAAAATCCCTAAGGGTTCAGAGAAAGCCAAAGTTTTTTCAAATATCGTTCTTAAGATGGAAGATTAAGAGGGGTTTGGTATCATATATAATATATTTAAAGTACCTATGATTTAGATAAAGAAATTCCGACATCTCTTTTGGGAGTAGGAGGCGGTTTTAGTTAAAAATTAATATACATTGTCCAATATTAATATAGAAAAATAATACCTTTATAATGGCGGATGGAGGTATGTGGAATAATACCCAAATTTTTGGTTTTTGGGGGCGACATACAATTCTCTAAGGGAGGTAGTTGGATTATTTTTAAAAAAAATAAAATTTTAAAATATATTCGCATAATTTATTGGTTTTAGTTGCATTTTTTTTTTTAAATTAAAATATATCAAAAACACAGTAACATATCTGTTTTTAGAAGAGAATGGTAAAAAATAGATCATTTCTCAAGCAAAACTGGACTAATAGTTAACTCCTAAAAACCACTTTGATTTAGTTATACTAATATACCGTTTATGTTAGCAAACTGAAAAATCATTAGCAAATTAAAAAATACCAATTGCCATTTGAAATATACAATATACATATACTATATTGTATACACGATATTATAATACTCAAAAAATGCACTGCATTGCAAAAGTGAAATCTCGGGTGTGTGCGTTCGCAACTTAATTTATTCTGTCCGACCGCATTTAACACGAAATTTGTCGCTCCACACTCGCGACTATCGCGACTATGGTGTTTGTATTTTATGTATACAATTGCAAATAAAGTACTTTTGCAGAAATGCAATCACAGCATGTATTTGTAAATTGTATATAACATAATTTATATAAACAAATAAAGTATATACGATATTTACGTGTATTTGAGTTGATTGCTTTTGCTTAGTTGCGTGAATAGTGCGCAGAAACGGTTTTACCAGAATGGCGAATGCCCGGTAGAATAACTGTTGCATTTAAACGTAAGCTTATTTATAAATATATAAATATCGCACAGGTTAATTGAAACTAGTGGCTCGAAGGAGTTGAAATTGCGCAGGGTGGAGAGTAGGTGTGAATTGCAATTATAGATTGTTAATTAGGTTGTTTTACGTAATAAAATATGTACATGAGGCATTCTAATAAAGCGGAAAGTGGGTGGGGTTTTTGAAGGATCTCTGTAATTATAATATTGTTTTTTTATGGTGCATCGGAGGAATAAAGATAAAATAAGCGAAAGACACAAAATTTGATGTTGGTAAAGTTTAAAACAATTTTTATCGGGAGGGTATCTATTATTATTTTATTTGCTTAAAATCTCATAAAACAAAATCCAGTTTTTTATGAATCACGTATTACTAATTCACTAAAAATATAAATTTATCTTTTTTTGTTGAAATGTTTTAAATTATTTTTATTTATTTCTTTTTTTAATATTTAAATACGGGATTTCAAACAAAAATATGTAATTAATTCTCTTTTAGTAGTTTCTGAGGACTTAATTCTGTAACTTTTTTTCTTGTAATAATAAATTCTAATAATTTTTAAGAAATATACAAAAAAGGTCAGTCTATCAAAATGTGAATACATTAAATTGAGTTTTCAGGGTGGGGAAAACTGATTTCAGGGTTTTTACTGGACATTTACAAAAATAAAAACACAAAGTATTTTTGTTCCTTATTATTTAATTCAGAGTTTTTTTTACAAATGCGCATAATATATTCTTGGGATCGCATACTGTTATGAATATTTTCTTTTTATTTTGTTTTGTAACAATAAATACGCCTGCAAATTTGCTTGTGTAATTTCTAATAGTTCTAAAAGATCAGACCCATAACAACATACTGCATAACAACGTTTTCTTTATTTTTCGAAAATTTGTTAAAAGTGAATTGGAAGATATTAAAAGAATTGAAGATTTTTGATGCTTTATGATGAAGTACTTTATATACAGTTCGATACTTCTCTCTGGAGAGTTCCATTCTTTTCAATGTTTGAAGTATAATATATCTGCAATGTTATTTGTGTATTTCTCAAATTTACTCTGTAAAATTTCTAGATAAAATTACTTTAAATCTTTAAATCAAGTCAAAAACCATTTTTAGTATTTAAACTGTATCAAATGGGTTTGCATAAAATATTCTCTCTGTATAACCATAATTTTAGCATTTCCAAAACCTTGTTTAAATATATCAATAAATACAGTTTGTTGTCTAAATGCATTCTGGATTCAAATTTTTCTTACTGATTTTCACTATAGTATGCTCTGCATTTCCTCTGATTTCTCATGGATAAATACCATGTTTAAACGAGCTTCATGAATCTAATTCTGTCGTGTGAAGTATATTTACCAAACTTAAAAAACAGATATTTGTTTTAATAAATAATATCTTTTTTTTTAAAACAAATAATTTATTAATTAGAAAAAATATCTAAAGTACTGTTAAATTTGATTAACTTCTCGCAGAGAAAAAAAACTAAATTATGTAGTAATAAAAGATGATGCATATAAAACGGAACCACTTGTAGAAACGTACAAAAATATACTAACCGCATGACTAAACGGTAGAAAATCATAAATACACACAAAAGTAGTTGTATTCAAAAACAAGTATCAATTTCACATTTGCATTAACTTGGCAAGGAGCTTATCGCTGCCACCACATAAAACATTTATTTATATATACATTATACATCATATGTTCAATGTATAGCTAGTATGTTTTATGTATATATTAAAATATTAAATATATGCTTCCGACTTAAATAGTGTATCAAATTACAAACTGCGACAATTTCATATTTTAATATTTAATTTTGACTATGTCAAGCCAAACGAATATACATATTATAAACATATATAATATATGAACTATATAGGAAACATTAAATTGCACACACAAAAATCAATGATCTCACTCGCAAAATTTGTTGAGTTCAGATTATAGGAACGTGCTAATGTTTGTATAGGTTTTGAGTTTATTTAAAACAAACAATTCTGTTTACACTTAGTTTAAATTTATACTGAAAAAGTATTGTTGCAAATTAGAAACAATGTACATGTAAAAGGTGTGTGTGTGTGTATAATATATACTAAATCTGTATACTCGTCGATCGGTCTGGTATGATGTCAGTGTGGTTATTTAATTTCATTTTAGTTATACTAGTATATAATATATTACCATAACAGTATATATATTCATATAATTGCAATTGCAATAATGCATATTTAATGAGGTTATTTTTATTCTTGTTAAATGTCAATATTAAATTTATATCTCATTGTATTCCTTCTAAATAACAAACTGCAAATGCAACTGCAAAAATGCATTTTGATGTTTGTTCAAAATTTTTTTTTTTCATAATAACTTACTAAAATCCCAGATCGTAGGTCTTCACCGGGTTTCGGACAAAGAGCTATAGGCAGTGATCGTAAAACATTTTTGTCCTAAAGCCAAACGTAAACAGATAATTGTTTTAGAAATTGATTCACTCTATTTTTCACATAATCATTTACCTAATTCACCTAATCTTTTATCGTATACGGATTTTTGAACTATAAAAATATTTTGGAAATTACTGTTTTTTTTTTATATTATATAAATTTGTATTTGTATTATTACACATGCTCAAAAAAAAAATACACCTCATAATTGTAAAACAAATAACGTATAGAAGTTTGCTTAATCGCGTACTTTGTATATAAGTGTATACAATTCAACGGTCATTAAACCTTATAATAATCTGTATTTATATAAATATAGGTATAACGCCAATTATTAACGAAAGTGCTTACAAATTTGCATTACATAGGTATTTCTTTTAATAATAATATTTAATGGTTTATATTGTATATAAAAATAAATACAAACATATTTTACATATTTATTTTATCAAATATAATGAATTGCAGATTATATTTTGTGTGATTGATGAATAACGACTAGTGTTGTATTTTTTTTGGAAAAAGTGTTTACCGTTATCAGGTAGGGTGTCACGGTTTTACGTTTTTTTTTATAAAATTGGCAAAAAACAGGCGCAAGAGAAATTCGTCTAAAACGTGCCGGATATTTAAATAAACAACTTTTCTGTGATACTCTCCTTTCATTATAGACTTAAAAGAAAATATAAAAACAATTTTGAAATGAAACAATATTTATTTTTTTAATTGCCTTCCACATTTTTGAAAATATGATGGCCGTATAAAGACTGATCAAACGTTAAATTATAAATACACAAACATCAAGCTATAAATTCCAGATAAGATAATCATAGATTGGATAAGATATCTAAAGGTTGCCAAAGCTATAAAATAATAGCAGATCGGTTTTATCGCTTTCCTCAAATGATTATTGATAGAATGACAAGGATAGAATACTTTTTTTACCATTAGATAATTTCCCGAAAAACCATTATTAGAGTTAGGTAACCGTTACGAACTTTAAGAAAGTGAAATTTTGTATTTAAAATGGATAACAATTTGTACTATGGCTAAAAATGTTTTTTGGATAAATTTTTTACTTTGTTCTCCATACAAACTTTGAAGGGCTTTAAATTGTATCATAATACTCTCGTGGAAAAATAGACAGAAAGAATCAAATTTTAAATTTTAACAAGGAGATTATACCGTGTACTTTAGCTATAGTTCTTTATGAGTTTTCCATATGGTCTGTTTTATTATTTAAAACTTTTGTTTAAAATAAAATAAAATACTTGTAAAACGGATTAACGATAAAGATCGAAATAAGAAAAATAGGGGAATACGAATAATAGCTAACTTTGGTTTAAAGTCAAATCATAAGCATATTCGTATTTTTAAACTTCCGGGCTCTAATTATTACAAAATTCAAATTGAAAATCATTGTTTTTATCTAGTATATATGTAAATATTGGTTTATTTGTTCTTGCCAAAAATGTAATAATTTTATGATTGCAAAAAGAAAACACAAATTTACAAAACAAAAAACCCAAACATGCGCAGAGTGCATATAAAGTTTTAATATATCAAAAACCTAAAAGATATTATTAATTCACATACACATATTTCATTTCTGAATACACAAAATTTAACTCTCAATGTTCGCGTTCTACGTCCGTTCTGGTAATCTAGTATCGGTTCGCTCCGTTTGACTATGTTCGCGTCCGTTGCGTCTGTCGTATAACATACATAAATACAACAACAAACACACATTAAGCCAGCAAGCAGTGTGAGCAAAAAAGGCCGGTATTTTTCAAGGCTATTAGCGCGTGCATATTATGCGAGCATATACGTTTTCATATAGAGACTACGAGTATATATAATAAACACAATCAGTTTCTTATGTATAAGACGATGATTGTATTTTATATGCTGCTGCGACGCAACGGATGACGCGACGCATGGAGGACGTTTCGACGCGACCGACGGACGTTACGAACAACAACATACATTTCCAAAGTGAGAAATGAGAATAACAATAATCGCAACATATACTCAATACGTTGTTTTCAAGATTAAGGCCTTATGTCTAATGATCACATCATTTAAAGAATTTAAGTCGCACTTGTTATATGTTTTCTATATTATATTTAATCCACATCCACACAATAAATACAAACATAAACTGGGTGTGCAAGCAATGTCATTATTTATACCAGAGATCAGAGAAATTGAGTATAGAAATATTCGTCAGGATTTAAATAAATTAAACCAAAAATATAAACGCAACATAACAATCAAGTGTGACGTGCATCAATCTTACTCGACCATCGACTTCTTATGGTTACCAATACCATATTTTCTTGATCTCTCGCGAGTTCCTTCCATACCTGCGTCTCATGCTTTGTCCCCTTGTAATAAACAAAACATGTTTGTTTATGGTTTTTATATATACTGGTATGTATTATATTTTACATCTACTATACATTGTACACTGTACATATCAGACATATCAGCCGTAAAACACGGCGGCTGGCCTATTATAATATAATCACTTTGGCCATATTAGCCATATTAGCCGAAAAAAAATCGAAGGCCGGCTTCAAGCTTAGCGGCCGTAGCGGCTAAAGCAGCTAAATTAAAAAAATGACTATTTTGACCATCATAATTGCAATGATTAATTAGAAATATGTCAGATGGGACTACAAGTCAATTCAAATTCAAACCATAGACACTGGCATCTTATCTTCATCTCACAGTGACAACAGTGGCTCTTCCACGAGACTAACAATAGAATAAGGTTACATTACATTGTTGTCTTGTTCGTTATATCCTCTCACTAATATGTTCCAAAACGCCCAAATATTATAAACAATTGACTTTCTGGCTATAGGGAGCAAATGCCTCACTTACACCTAAAATAAATATATCCAAAACTAGTTGGCCGATTTCGATGATATTTTGGCAGATGGTAGCTTACATCCATAAGATGGCACTGCCATGAACTATGTGAAAAATCTCGTCCGTTTATTTTTTAAATTATTATTATTGAATCAGCGTTAGAAAATGTAAAAAATGACCGGCCGGCTGATAAGTCCGGTACATATGTATTTTTAAATCTTGTGGAATGCGAAATTCTCGCTTGTGTTCATACGCTAGTGTTTAGCTGCGAGAAGACGTGTGTGTTGATCACCTTTTTAAGAGAAATTTATTATTTATTATTATTTTTATTGTATACAGTTGCAGCTCGATGCGCACATTGCGCACAGACGAACAAACACACCGGTATTACAAGTTGTCGTTTATGTCAACGAATTTGCATATACAAATAATTGTCAATATTACAAGCGTACAACATATATATGTATATATTTATATAGAAACAACTATAAGTACATAATTGTACGGTATATAGAATCTATACAAATTGTGTTTACTCGTTAAATGTCAATTCAAATGAATAACAGCAAAATATAACGACATTCATGTGACTTTGTGCCCGAGAAGACAAACGACCAGAAGAATCAAGAAGCCATAAAATAAAGCATCACGCACGTCTCCGCGCTTCTGCCTGCTCTATCAATTCGTATCAATGCCCGTCGTCGCGTCTTCCGAATCGAGCGATCTAAAAGAAAGAAGTTACTTTTCTCTAAGCCAGCAAAAACAGTCATTTATTTACATTTCACCAAATATGGCAGTACAACACTATATATACAATTGACTAAATACTCGCGAGTTTTTTTTATATGCTAATTTCTTCAAAAGACTGTGTCAATACTATAGTAACATTGTATTATGTATGTATAATTGTATATACATACAATTAGATTGCATATATATTTTTTTATTTATATGGGCAACGAAATATTGAATAACCTCTATATATAGCAACAGAAAACATGTTTTGTTGTTGTTTTATTTTATTATTCTGTGTACGCATTAGGCACAAGAGATTCGCGCTTGGTGTTTCTCGTGCCAAGGTCAGCCCAAAGCGCGAGCGTCGCTTAACGTATATATTTATATTTTATAGGAATATAGGTATACTATTATATATATTATATATATACAATATAACTATAGAATAGAGTATATATAATACAAATGCATCTTTTGTGTATACTATACATTGTATTTTTCGACTTTTTCGGAGACATTTAAAAGTGAAATTAATATGTCGGTCAGTGAGTATTTTATATATGGACTGCATTTGTGCACATACTCTATTTTATATAAATATACATATATATTTTTTTTGTACACACGATTGCTAAATAGGACTATCAATTAAATAGTTTAATAAAGTAAACTTGAAGGTTTCTATAGTTTCGATCGCGACAATTTTATAAGATTGTGATTTTATGATGTATTATATGATTATCAAAGATTGCAATAATTGTTGTTAAATATTTATTGGAAATCAACATAGCTATAAAATCACATTTTGTTTATTGACATTTTTTATTAAAAAAATGGAAACAATCTTTCTAAATGTTCAAGTTTCTCTCTCCCGCCTGCAGTGTAAAACAAATGATCATTTATGAAAAGTTTTAAAGCATAAGGGTAAGGGTCCAAATTGCGGCTAAACACTGTCCCTAAACTATTCTTTAGGTACCAATATCAAAGGGCAAAGCCACTGAGTATTAATTACCACATAGAAGAGAAGATGAAGTGCAAATACTTTTTTTGTTGTTCAAAGCTTGAAAGAAACTATATTTTAATATAATAATAAAACAAGAGATCATTTTCCGAGACACAAAAGTGTCGCATACTCACGGCTTCTATATCTTATACATAGATATTCTACTGAACATAATTTAGATTTAATTATACAATTAAAACATATTCTTACATATATTTGTAGATTTTTTTATGAAATAATGAAGTTATTTATTGATTTATTCAACAATTATAACAAATCGTATTTTTTAAAATAAGTTCATTGTTTTTGGGACACCCTTTGACTGTGTTGCTATTATTTTTATTTTACTTTTGGGGAGTGCGTTCAACCACCCCCCCCACACCCAAATACACATATAGGCGGGAAACTACTGATATTTTTTTATTATTATTAAATAATAATCGTGCCTTATAAAATGAAATGTGTGCTCAAAATTACAAACTGTTTGTTACCAAGAACAAATTAGTGTCACCGTGATTAAAATAGTGTTCTTATAAAAATGGTATGGTATGGATTGTACTAAACAAAAGTAAAGTTACCCCTTTATGACGTAAAATTAATAAATATAAACAAAATTAAAAACAAAATTAAAACAAACAAAAAACAAAAAACAAAAAACACTATTGTATACTCAACATATAAACAGTTCCCGAGACCAATAACACACTTGAAGAGACAATCACATAGTTATGATTACCGAGTAAAAATATAAAAATAAAGTCATTTAATTGATATTAACCATTTATTCATCTCATTTTCAGATTCATCCGACATAACAGATTGCAAGCTCAAGCTGATCCTGGGATTGATATGGACGCTAATTTTGCACTATTCCATTTCGATGCCAATGTGGGAGGGCGAGCCCAATCAACAAAACGGCACCGGCTCAACGCCAAAACAAAGGTGCGTCTCTGTCATATATTATACACGACGATTTTATAAAATCCGATATATTTCCAAAACAGATTAATGCAATGGGTGCAAAGCAAAATGCCCGACATGCCTGTGGGCAACTTTACCAACGACTGGTCCAGCGGAAAGGCGGTTGGTGCGCTGGTCGATGCCGTCGCACCAGGTCTGTGTCCCGACTGGGACGGCTGGGATCCCAAGGATGCAGTTCAAAATGCTTCCGAAGCCATGGGACTCGCTGACGATTGGTTGAACGTGCGCAAACTGATCACACCCGAAGAAATGGTAAACCCAAAGATTGACGAACAGTCCATGATGACGTACCTGTCACAGTATCCAAACGCCAAATTGAAGCAAGGCGCTCCTTTGCGCCCAAAGACCAATCCAAACAGGTAATATAACACATTATATTTTGACCTGACCGTATTTTTATCGTGCATCAGCAATTTTTGGTTAAGATTTCGAGCAATGCTCAGTAAGACTTTAAAAAAATACCGAGAATAATACGAACCTTTTCAATTTCTTTCTTTTCGTAACAGTGTCGGTCCGCCGCGGTAAGTTTAGTTTGGTGTTTCCAGTGTTGTGATAACAGTAATAAAACAAAATGCCATTCGTATATTGCAATATATGTTGCCATCAGTGTTTTTTACGTGCGCTTTTCCTAACTACTGCGTGTGCGTATGATTATTTGCACTGTGTTTAACTAAATATAAATAACATTGATTGATATAACACTAAACAACACGAGTTGCTAGTAATCATGCGCTCCACAGTTAGCGGCGCTTTGCAGCACTTATAAATAAATACATATAATTAAATTATGCCATTTAGCGTTATATAGACTAGGTGCGATAGTAACGTGCTTACGCACTCTAAAATTTAGACTAAACTTATGTAGATTCTAGACGCGCAGCTGCTGGATTGTTTTTATTTTGTTGTTATCTTTATGTAATTGTATTATTGTTTGTAAATGTATTGTATTTATTTAGAGTACGTGCTTATGGACCTGGTATTGAACCAATCGGACCGGTTGTCGGAGCTCCGGCTAACTTTACCGTAGAAACATTTTCGGCCGGTAAAGGTAAGCTTTTCTGATCTTTTTAGTGCCAAATATATAATTGTGATATATTAAAATTTTTAATTTTGTAGGTACGGTCGATGTAACCATTTTGAGCCCAAATGGAACCACCGAGAAAGCTGATGTACGCTTTAACAATGACAAGAACCTCACGTACTCCGTATCGTATGTTCCCAAGTCCGAGGGTGTGCACAAAGTGCTAGTCAAATTCTCGGGTCGTGACATCCCAAAGAGTCCGTACGAGGTTAAGGTTGAGGGTCATGCTGGTGATGCAACCAAGGTGACCGCAAGCGGTCCTGGTCTACAGCCCGACGGTATTTCCATTGGCCGCAGCACGTTCTTTGACATCAACACCAAGGGTATAAACCTTGAGACGATACTTAAATATGAAAATCTAATAAATATATATGTTTTCCTATATTTAGATGCTGGCCGCGGATCTCCTGAAGTAATTATCTTGGATCCGGCAGGTCACAAGACAACCGTACCAGCAAAATTGCGTGAGATTGGTCAGGATCTGTGGCGTTGTGAGTATATGTCACAGCAAACTGGTCTGCACTCGATCAATGTGTTCTACGCTGGCAAGCCAATCAATAACAGTCCGTTTGGAGTTCGTATCGCTCCCGTTTCGGACGCTCGTAAAGTTCGCGTCGGTGGTCGTGGTGTACAACCACAAGGTGTTCGCATTGGTGACGACGGTGATTTCAAGATTTACACTGAAGGAGCTGGCGAAGGTGTACCAGAGGCTAGGATCATTGGCCCTGGTGGCGTTGATCAGGCAGTAACAGTGAAGAAGGTTGATGGATCAACGTATGACTGTCACTATTTCCCTGTCAAGGAGGGTCGTTACGTTGTTATGGTAACGTATGGAGGCCAAGAGATTAACAAGTCACCGTTTGAGGTGAACGTGGGACCTAAGAAGCAATCATCGATCGTTGCATACGGTCCAGGTCTTACAGCTGGAGTGGTTGGCTATCCGGCAGCATTTGTTGTAGAGACGAACGGCGAGACTGGTGCACTGGGTTTCAGCGTGGCTGGTCCATCACAGGCCGAGATTGAGTGCCACGATAATGGTGATGGCTCTGCGTTAGTCAAGTACCATCCAACAGCACCAGGAGAATATGCAGTGCATATTCTGTGCGATAACGAGGACATTCCGAAGAGTCCACACATTGCTCACGTCCTACCCAGGACAGATTTCCATCCGGAACTCGTAAAATCATTTGGCGCGGGTGTGCTATCGAATGGCGTCAGCATTGATGCACCAACTGAGTTTACTGTTGACACTCGGTCGGCTGGTAATGCTCCGCTAGAGGTTAAGGTACAGGATGTTTACGGAAAACTAACGCCCGTCTCGATTCGGGACAATGCGGATGGAACAAAGCGTTGCTCGTACACACCCAAGACAAGTGTACCACACACTGTTGAAGTTAACTACGGTGGCGTGGCTACTCCAAAATCACCACATCGTGTGTACATCAGTGCTCCGGCTGATCCGTCTAAGGTTCAGGCATTCGGTCCCTGGCTGGAACCAGGCGTGCGTCCGAATGTGCCAACACACTTCAGCGTGGACACAAGGTAAGCTATTTATGTCCTATACACAATATTATACTCATAAATAATTTATTTCGTTTCAGGGACGCTGGTGATGGAGAGCTTGAAGTACATCTTATCCACGAGGAAACTAACACTGAGGTTCCGGTACGAATTATCGACAACGAGGACAACACGTACTCGGTAGAGGTGATTCCTCCCAAAGTTGGCACGTACACAGCAAATCTTGTGTACGGTGGTCTGAAAGTGCCAGTGGCACCAAAGGTTCATGTTGGTCCTACTGTTGATGTGACCAAAATCAAGGTTGACGGACTAGAACAAAGTAAGTGGCTTCAATTGGGAATATGGGATTAAATTACAATATGTGCGCTGTGGAGTGGCGTTCGAATTGTTTCACACTTGTAACCTTGTAAGGTCTTATTGGAAAATTCAAACTTGCCGGGTCTGACGGCAACTTTTCGAACGCTACTAAATCAGCCACAATCAATCAAAATCATTGAAGCATGTCATCGACACTGCCCTGTATACAAAATCATATTTAAAAAATAACTTTGTGTGCTCTCTGTGCCCGAACTTTGTGTACAGCCGCCCCTGTAAATAGTCTGCAGCAGTTCAGGGTGATCACGGAGGGTTTACCAAAAGCCGATCTGGCAGTAACCATAACTAGTCCGTCAGGCAGTCGTGTCCGTGCGCACGTCATTCCAACGGCTGAAGGGTTTCTCGTAAACTTCACACCCACCCAGCTAGGCGAGTATCTGCTAGGTGTGTGTTTTGGGGGCACTCCGCTCTCACCGTACCCATTCCGTTTGCAGTGTCTGACCGGCAGTGATTCGGGTAAAGTTCATGCGTCCGGCGCAGGACTTGAGCGTGGCTTAGTCGGTCAACCGGCAGAGTTTATGATTGATACTCGCGGTGCTGGTCAGGGCGGTTTGGGTGTGACAGTGGAGGGACCCTGTGAGGCGGCAATTAATTGCCGTGACAACGGTGATGGTACCTGTAATGTGGCCTACTTGCCTACAGAAATGGGCGACTACACAATCAACATTACTTTCGACGATCGGCACATCTTCGGTTCACCATTTCAGGCAATCGTTTTGGCACCACCGAATCTGAAGCGTGTCAAGGTTACCGGGATTGGCATCCAGCCCCATGGTATGGACGAATCAGCGTTGTGTCCTCTTATTTATCGTGCTGCTCGATTTGTGTGTGTGCGTGCGTGTTTGTTGTTGATGTTGTGTTATTCCCGAATTCCTGAGATTTATTGCGCATGATTTAAATAGCCTTTTTATACTAACTGATGATCCACAAACAGGAAACACAAACTGGATATACCTAACCGGATTGTTTTTATGCATGCCTCCTTTTATAATTTGCTCATTCATTTTATTTTAGAGAGGCCTTTAACCAAATAATAACTAATTAAATTTAATTATTATGATATTTTCTGAAACTCACAAATTTGTTTTCACAGGTGTCGTCATGAATGCTGCCACTGACTTTGTGGTGGACATGAGCAAGGTTGGTACCGACATTGACCATTCTAAATTAACGTGCAACATCCTCGATCCACGTGGTAATGAAATTCCCAGCAAGCTGGTCGCTCCATCAAATGCAGCCGATGAGGTGTTCCGCATTATGTACACTCCGTTCGAGGCTGGTCGCCACACGATCGAGCTACTCTATGACAATGCCCATGTGCCCGGCTCTCCGTTTGTGGTGCACGTCAAGGCCGGCTGTGATCCTAGTCGGTGCAAGGCTTACGGTCCTGGACTCGAAGGTGGCAACACCGCTAAACCGTGCAAGTTCATTGTTGAGACACGCGGAGCTGGTACCGGTGGACTTAGTCTCGCAATTGAGGGTCCGTCCGAGGCTAAAATGACATGTATCGATAATCGCGATGGTTCGTGTGACGTCGAGTATCTACCCACCGAGCCCGGCGAGTACGATATTACTATTCGGTTTGCTGATAAACACATCCCGGGCAGTCCGTTCAAGGTGACCGTTGACGAAACGGTGGACGCGACTAAGGTAAAGGTTTACGGACCTGGTGTTGAGCACGGTGAGGTACGTGAAGGTGTGCCCACTCACTTTAATGTTGACGTCGGACGTGCTGGACCTGGTCTGATTGCGGTCAAGCTAACAAACTCCGACGGTAAAGCACTCGATCACAATGTACGTGTCGAAGACAAGGGTGACGGTATCTATGCAGTACACTTTGTACCGCCTGCAGCTGGTTCGGTGGTTAGTGCATCTGTGAAGTTTGCCGACACTGAGGTACCGTGCAGTCCGTTCGTGGTAACTGTGTTCCCAAAGTTTGACACGCGTAAGGTAAAGGTGTCCGGTGATACGGCCAAGAAACAGTTGCCAGCCTCGTTGCCGGCCAAGTTCAACATCGATACAAAGACAGCCGGAAAGGCAGACATTAATGTTACGATTAAGGTGAGTTTTTTCTTTCTTTTGTATTTAAAAATGTTGTTCCTATTTTAAGCTAGTATCAAGTTCTTATGCATGCAATTAAATCATGCTCACGTTTTAGTGGACATCTGCTACGATTGCTTTTCGGCATTGCGTAACCGAACCAATTTATTTTTTATACAATTTGATTTTTGGCAGAAATTTATTGTTATGTCTGCACAATTAGGTATTTGAGAAGAAGATAGATCTTTACATATCTGGGTCAGTGTTTGCTCACGTGAGAAATGAGCATAGTGACTAAATAGAATTTTAAATCCTAGTTAAAGTAGCTCATGTAGTTAAGTTTTTGAACTTGTTTTATGTCATTACCATATCCATAACTACAATTTTCAGGGTCACAAACGGTGGCATGAAATAACAAAGCGACAATAACTTTGTTTTAATTTAGTACTCATGGCACAAAATATTTAAGAACAACCTATTTATAATAATCATTACTTATTTGAGATTTACAATGGTAAGACTAATTCGCCAAAACATTAAAATTCTCCACTTTTAAATTATTTTTGGGAGGTTTTTTGACACTTTGTTGCTATATATATATATATATTAATTTATAAAAATATGTTTTATAATTTATACCATCAAAAAATGGATCGATAATTTATAATACCACGACGTATTAGGTTCACGAAGATTTTGTATCACGACGTTTTTGAACCACGACGTTTTAGGCCACGACAATTTAGGTCATTACCTAAGTTTTAAATATGTAGTAAATTAATTCAAAAAAGATAATTCCGCGTATGCAAATGGTATAAAAGTTTTTATTTTTTATATACCTAAAATTAATCAAAGTTGGCGGAATTAGATCAACAATTTTTTAGGCTACGTTTGTATTTATTTTTAAGCTTAACATCTATTAAAAATAGACCTTTAACTGAAATCACATTCAAAAGATCAAAATTGACCATGTTCAACTAGACTTTTTTTGTCATATAGCCAGCGTTGGTTTTGGCCTTATTTGTAAAGCTTTGTAAGCTTTTATACTAGAGATATGATGAATTTTTAGTTATTTTAGTCAGAATTATGATCAGACACCCTCGGATACATTAATACATACTCATCATTTCAATGATCGCGACAAAGGATACCGCGAGATCGTTGACCAAGAATGGTACTTAAAATTATTTGTTTATACATAGGAACTAAATTAACTGAAGTTTTGTTTGAAAATCAAATACACCAGAAACTCAGAACTTTTGCTAAATCTTTATGTTCCATAGAATCCCAAAGGTAAACCACTGGTGCCACGCATGGAGAAAGTCGAAGATGGCACGTATGCCGTTAGCTTTGTTCCCGACGAATGTGGACCGTACAATGTCAGCATCAAGTATGGTAACGAAGAAGTTGTTGGATCTCCATTTACTCTGCAGGCCCATCCCAGCGGAGAGGTAGACAAATCAATATTTTTACTTAAACCATATTCTGAATGTTTTTCTGTGTTTATTTGCAGGCTGCCAAGTGTAAGATTGTTGAGTCAGCGCCAAAGGTTCAGGCGTTTGGTAACAAGTCACGCGTGACCGTGGACGCTCGAGAAGCCGGCGATGGAGCAGTGACCTGTAAAATCACCTCAGACACCGGAAGGTATAATGAATATTTCTAGATATAAATCTTAATAAATGAAATTATATGTTTGATCTTGATCTCGTCTGTAGTGATGTTGACATTGATGTAATCGAAAAGGATGGATTCTTTGACATCTACTATGTGCTCAGTGATCCTGGAGACTATGACCTGGACATCAAGTTTGGCGGAAAGAACGTTCCGAACGGAGTGTACTCGATCAAGGTATAGACCCTCACACTCTCTTCATTATTATACAAGTATAGTCGTTTCAATTTATCAATTTTAAACAAAACACGTATAATCCCACCACCCTCGCGCTCGCGCGTTCTTCTCGAGATCTTCTAGTCAAATTACACGCATACAAGCACGCGGACACATACACATCTACAAGTATACTCTATATAGGTTTTATGGTGTTTCGCGTATATTCTTATAATGAAGTAGTATTTATATATGTTAGTATATGTTTGGTATTTGTAGTTGGTATATAGTCACACATACATACATGAAATGTACAATACATATTTAATTTTCGTTTTGAAAAATGAAAAAACACTTCAATAAATGCATACGGTGGATGGAAAACCCCGACACAGAAACAAACAACGTTATATATTCATAAGCATGTTTGTGATGCCTGTGTTTTTTGTGTGCCTATGTTTAATGCTTTCACGATACTCACACTAACGCATAGTTTTTTATGCTACTTAATACTTGATTATAGGGATTCATATGGTGTCGCATATCGTGTCAAAAGTGCCAAGCTTAATTGCTATAACCTTTTTTGTGTTCGTGTGTGTTCTACTTATAATAACATTTATCATATTATAAAATAATTACAGTGTTCGTGTTATTTTAACCGAGATCTAACCTTTTTAATGATTGACTAACCATTTGAAAGAAAATTCGTACGAAAATAACATTTACATTTACATGTTTACAAGACATACAGTAACACTTAAACGTTGTCTATATTTTCTAACAGCAAGCATTTTCTCGTGTAGTCGTGTCGCTGTCGTAGTTTAGTAGTAGTTGTTGTTGTTGTGGGTTGTTTTCCTGCACCTGTATAATTGACGTACATAAAATTAATATTAGCTTATACCTACATATATACATAAACATAGACCTACATACATAATATACACTACATTAATCATGTTTCTGATGCGTTATGTTTACGTAGTAGCTATAGTACAAGCTGCTGATGTTGTTGTTGTTGTTTTTAATATCATTATTGTGTGTGTTGCGCGTGCTTCTGTATATATA
>JAAAKO020064831.1:0-24373 GCA_010015015.2 Bolitophila cinerea | reverse complement strand
TTTATACTCATATAACAATACAATATAGTATATATATTAAACAAAGTAGAGACTAGATACTAGAGAAGAGGAACTCCAATTTGCTCGGCTCGTGAATGCATAAAATTACAAATGGACTAATTTACTTTTTTTCTTCTTTCTTTCGTATTACATTTTTTTTATTCGTTCGCTACTTCTGCGCCCGAGCTCCTTTTGTCGTCCTGCAAAAGGCGGATGACACTGACAAGTGTGCATAATTTGCGTTTAATGGAGCACAGTCTGATTGGAATATAAAGGATGCGGAAAATATTATGGCGCTCAGGCACGGTGGGATGATGAGCGCAAGCCTATCTACCGTTGTTGATGCGTTGCTGCTGCTCTTACATTTCGCTCAAATCGCTCCTGGGCTTCTGGCCCCGCACCGCATTGATCTCTATTAATCTTTTCTTTCTCAGGACGCTTATATAGTTTATGCACATAGCATCCGCTTCAAAAGCGAAAAAGATGAAACGGATGTCAGGGCCTCAGAAGGATCGATACAATTATGCAACAGGATACAAAGTATGTACAAAATGCGATAAGTCTGATTTGTTTAGGAGATTGGGATACATTAAATTTAGTCGAAAAGAATGTACGTCATCTATGTCTCAGTTAGTTTTTCGTGAAATTTTAAATTAGCTTTTAAATTAATTGTAAAAAAATCGCATAATTGAAGCAGATTTAAGGATATCAGCTATTGGCTGAACCAGGATTTTTAATTTTTGTATCATATACATTTATTATTAAGTTTCTATATTGTGATGTTACGTTAAATCCCTCAGTTGTCAGTTAAACCACATAGAAGTCAGCGCAAAGCGCTATCTAGCGGTCACTGAAAGTCGTTTAAAATATTTTTATTGTAGACCATTTAAAACATCTTTAAACACGAATTTTGCATAATTAAATCCTAAAAAGCCTCAAAAAAAAAAGAAAGACTTTTAAACATTTTAGTATTTCAAGAACATGGTTTTTATTCTTCTATACCCTCGTAGCTAATAAAAAAAGGATTATAAGCCCGCGTTGTCTGCGTCCGTCTGTCATGTAGTATCAGGGATTTTTTTTTTATAATTAGCCTGTGTTTTTCTCTAGCAAAACCTTTTTTACACATAGCTATCCAAAATGACCTCTGATGAAATATGACATTTTTGTAATGGATAGTAATAACAATAGTCATTTTAACTTTTTTGATAAATGTTTCTGGGTGTCCCAAATATACATTTTATATTAAATTTAAAAATTTTAAACCTCTTTGTGACAACCGCGGATAACGTTAACATGCATTTTCGAGAAACCACCTACGATCCGATGTTAAAATAGTATTTTTTTGGTAAAAGGTGTACAACAATATTTTAGTTATTATTTATTATATATTATTTATTATAGCAACAATATATTTTAACATATTACAAAAATATATACAGAAAAACATATTTTTGATAATATGTATAATAATAAATAAATATATACTGAAAAACATATACTATTTTGACATCGGATCGTAGCTGGTTTTTCGAGAATGCATGTTGTCAGAAAGAAGTTTATCATTTTTATATTTAATGTATATCTGGGCCACCCAGTAACATTTTTTTTAAATATATTTACAAACATTTCAGATTTCATCCGAGGTCATTTGTTTGAATTTAATTCACAAGAAATGAGCTATATAGAACAATATATATATTTTTATTGTAAAAAACAAGTATTTAATAAAACAAAAACAAAAGTTTGTTTTTAAAATCAAAAATAGTAAAAATATTAGTGTGGTTCGAATTTTTAAATCTAACAACAATGTCATATGCGAAAGTTGTATTTTTATTTTTTTGTGAAAAACTCAAAATAGGATCTAATTGGTAACAAATTGCTATACAACAACAACACTATTGTTTATTTGGGCACAATAAAAAAGCAATATCATGAAAATTTTGTAAACATAGTGAGAATGAATTTCATAATGATATAAATATATATAAACATAAGTAAAAAAGGTTATACAACATATTTGCAGAAAGGATTCAAAAAACCATCAATGATTTGCTCCTGAAAATTGTTTTTATTAAAGAAGTATGTGAAACAAGCCCTATTGAACTCAACAAGAGATTTTATAGTTATACGTTTAATTGAAATGGGTGTAGTGATTTCCAAAAAGATACACCGTAACAAAGAAAGATTAATGGAATGCATGGCTTTAATTTATGGGGACAATAAGATCAACAGTGTGGGCTGATGACGACAGAGTTATTTTTTAATATGTACACATGCACAAAATTGATTGAATCAAGTTGATCGTATTTACATACGCGATGCGATAATCAAATGGTTAACCTCTTTAAAAACATCATTAGATAGATATTGATTTATTGGGAGATACACCCTCCCTAAAGAAGTTAGGCATGCAGGCCTCGATAGTTGGGCCCATTATGCCATTATGAAATAAATATCCCTTATATTCAAACTAATTGGATTGCTCTATGAAAGAGACGATTCGATCCATTTTGGTATTTGAAATCTCGTTTGGTGTGACTTTCCTTGATAGGAAAATTTGTAACCTCTGCAGAGATTTGAGTCCACTGCTCGGATTGTGAATAGGTGTTTGTTAAAGCAATGACCAGTGAGCACATTTACAATGGTTTGAATTTTCTCTCGGTTCATGTCTCTAAATTTTCTGGCGTCTCTGGCGTTTGGTTTGCTGAAAACATACTTAGTACCAAATGAAGTACATTTTACAATTCGACAATCCTCTATCTATTTTCAGATAAAATAACCATGCAAATCATAAAAAATCATAGAACTAACCCAATTTATTTGAAAAATTCTTAAAAAAATCTCATTGAATAAACAGTAGAAAAAAGACACAACATTTTTAAGGTTGTTCTTGAATATATTATTAGGTAAAATAATAGATACTGAAAATTTAACTGAATCGTGGTAAGAAATAATAATAATATATAATAAATTACGATTAAATACAAAAATCAATAAAATATTTTGTATTGAGAGAAAAAATACTTATAACTAACGTTTTCGTACCCCACAATCAGCGACTATCATTGTTTTGGAGGACAGCCGGAAAACATTCTTTGCAAAAGTAATTTAGTATTTTTCCATTCAAATTGTTTAATTTTTTGTGGAAATGTGTGTTTCCCTTACAACATTAAACCACCACTAGAGAGTAAGGTGGTAAAAAAATATATATATATTTTTAATAATAAAAAACATTTATTTCATCTTCTAATATTTTAATATATTTCATTCAAATAAAAAATAAAAATAATGAAAACCTAATCTTATTCCAACAACATTAAAAGCAAGTAAAAAATAATAGAAAAAAATTTGGCTAAAAATAATAAAAAAAAAATATTGCTCAACAATTAACCCACCTATTTAGCTGCATTGTATGCAAAATAGGCTTTGGGTTTAAATTTGGATGTCAATAGTAACAGCCAGATTATAATCGGAAAACATTGTTAATTCTAGCGCCATCATCCATCATTCATTGTCGTTAATTCAATATAAAATAAAATCAAATAAAATATACAAACGATGCATTAATTATGCACTTTATGTGTGCATGTGTGTATTTTATACTATTCCATATAAATCAGTTAGGGTTTTTATTGCGTCGAAATGGTGAACGAGTACAATTCTCAACTAAATATCTGCCTGATGCATTTGCGTAGGTTCGTTTGTGTTTTGTGTGTGTGTGTGTGTGTGTGTGTGAATATGTGTATGCATTGACAACTAATTGCGCAAATAGCATGTTAAACGATGCATAATTACTCCATTATGAAATTATTATTATACGTACTTTCTGTGGGAGGAGCTTTTAAATTAATAATCAAATTTTGTTTATTATACATTTAAATATATACTACTCGTATATGCACTTTATATAGTATAGAGTAAATTATGCACGTTCCAGAATTGTGAATTGTTTCGCAATACATAAATTCAGTATTTATTTTGGAATTAGAGGTAATGCGATTATTCGAAAAGTAGTGGGAGTATCAAGTTTCAGATTTTGTATCGAAAATATCAATTTAAGTTTTACGTAGCGGCCAAACACTTTGAAAATACATAATATATTGCACCAAATAAGCGTTCGCGTCGTGATGCGTCTATGACTGCATCTGCAAGTACATGTACAATTGTATATAAATTATAAAATGTATATGCGTGTTGCAGCAACAGCGAAAATGAAAATGAAAATATGAAAATTAACAACGCATAAATTTTAAAATAATTAGAACGAACATTCTGAAACAACATCACGTCATGCGCACAAATGTTATTAATAAAATGTTTGTGTATGTGTGTGTGTGTTTCTGTGTAATAATATGCATGTTTTTTATATGAAATGCAATAGTATACACTCTACAGTCTACAGTCTACTGTTTTAGCATTTGTATTTTATATATAAATACCTACTAAAGTCCAACACATACATACATAAATAAATGGTGCATATCAGCTCACACACACACACACTCACACACATCGGTATGCAGCACGCGCGGTATGCACATTGCACAAGTGCACATGCACAATTATATATTTCACAAAAATAGCATACACACGTTAAGTGGAGCCATCAGCCAAGCGCTGCCCGCCCGCCATGAACCATGATACCACCCGCACCACATCGCCAACCACCCGCGGTGTAGCAGCGGCATATACCGTTTCTATATTGTTTACTTTTGTGCGCACGTCTAAAATGTGCATTGCGATATCAAATTTCATGAAAATTTAATAATATTGCATTTGGATTTAGTGCCGAGTGTTTACTTATTTTCGCGCATGTTATTGAGACAGCATTTATTAAATATTATATTATTTAACTTTACGCGTTTTTAATTTGTAGTTCGTGGGTAGCCTTATCAGGTGCAATTGGCAATTTACCTGTAAACACATAAATTTTCTATATTTTAATTTAACCTTATTTTGTAAAAAAAATCTCAACGTTTCATTGGTTCTACTGATAAATGGTAACCTAAATTCAGATCAAATGCTCCCTTAGTATATTTTTTATTGGTATATTTGAAAATAATCGTATCACAATTATATTCTGCTGAAAAAAAGCAAACTAAAATAAAAATGCAATGACTAACACTCATCTAGATTCCTTAGAGGAATGCATAGATAATTTTTGACAAGCGTTATTTCGCTTATTGTTATGCTAAAAAACACCATTTTAATGAGCGCAATGACGCTTGGTAGTTTCATTATTTAAATAAAATTGTGGAGCAAGAATTACATTTAATTATTTATGTTAATAATTTTAGTACAAAATCAAAAAAATCCTACTTTTAAGCTGATATAACACAATTGTCGCAAATCATTAAAAATCATCAAATCCGGCTAACTTGCTATAGAAATTATATTTTTATGATTTTCACCAATCGTGTAATATCGTCTTTAGAGTTTTTGTAAAATTAGTACACCAAATTGGAATTTTTGTATGTCTCTTTTGTTTTGTTTGACAGCCAACCAAATTTTGGTTGATTTGTAAAAATAAATAAAATTAAACAGTTAAAATAAGTTATAAAAATAGAACTGTCGCAAAAAACAATGATTTTTATAGTCTTTTATATTTCATTTAGTGGTTAATTTTGCCAAACATAAGCCATAAGGTGGTTGATTTTTTTAAGTTTGTGACCTGGAAGATGGTGAGCTAAATCCATTTAATATTTACTGTACTTAGTAGTCTAATATTTCGACATATATTTATATTTATATAATTATATAGGGATTTTCATGTATTTCTACATATAACCTCTTTTGTAATAGGGTAATTTTAGTAGTAATATTACATTATAAGCGTTAAAAAAATAGTTAATTTTGGTTATTTAAGAGCTAATTAGGATTTTTAGAGCTTACTTTATGTTATGCTAGTCACCATTTAATAATATTTTAAATACAAAGTAATAATCAGGGCAACCAAAAATATGTAAATGTATGTTTTTTCTGAGTCATCGTATAAGAATATAAATTATATACATATGTTTTTTTGAGTTAATCTGGTTCTCTGAAAACCAAAAAAACATTGTTTATGTACCCTATTTTAAAAAAATATATGTTTTTTATTATTTTTTTAAAATTTTAAATATTAAAATAAAATCTTTTTAGTTGTTTTGATGATTTTTCTAATTGAAAACTATGAGATTTAATTTTTTTTTGATTTAGCCGATAAACTTATTTTATTTGTCATTTTTGTCAATTTTATGGTTTTTAATCAGCCATAACATCAAAACTACCGATTAAGTCTTTTTTATTTTTATATATTAAATTACAAATTCTAAAAAAATACATATATTTATAAAAAATGTTTTTTCGGTTCAGCCGATTTCAGCCGATTTCAGACGATTTCATCCGATTTCAGCCGATTTCAGCTGATTCGAATCGGCTGCCATGTCTGCACGTACAAAAAATGTGCACTTAAAAAACTTCCATTTATTTGTATAATTATGACCTTGTTATTTTTTTGATTTTTTGCAGGATACAATTTTTATATATCTGGTGGGCAAAATATATTTTTTGGTAAACGCCAAATTTTTACCTCTTTATTATTTGAAATGTTTATTTTTTAATTGAAGAATATAATAGGTTTTATGGAATTGAAGATAACTATAAAAGATATTTCCTATTATCAATGACCATAAATATTACATTTAATTTCGAAATCACTCCAATATAATATATTTTTATTACCATTAATACAATATAAAATATGACCATAAAACATATACTTTTTTCTGCCTATTGCACTCTTTTATACATACTTATACCTCTTGCACCTCGTGAATATGTAAATACTAAAAGCGTTACTCCATTCCATTCAATAATACATACTCCAAAATACCAGTTTCACACACAAACCAACACGAAACATCAAGTTGAGATTTAAATTCAATTGAGAATCCGAAAACAATCGAGCTGCTCTTCGTGCGGTACTGGCACCGCGTTTCTTGTTTTCCTGTTTCTTATATATATGGATATAATCTCATTTATACTCTCCCATCATACCAACTCAGACATACATAGACCTCTATGGTATATATAGAGAGCATAGATCCAGTTAAGTTATTTGCAATTAAAATTCACTTCATTAAAACACAAACTAAATTAAGTGTCTGCGAGCTACTGCGCTCACTCACACTCTCTTAGCTCTTAGTACAATATCAGAAGCATACACAAAGTATGTATACTCTACTCGAATACACATGCAAATGAACGCAAACATAGCCTTATGTACAACATAATTATGCACACGGCTATGATGTGTACATTAAGACTGTACTTTACACTATACTATAGTACATATATTCTATATGTATAATGTAGATTGCAGATAGATGGATGGTCTCCGGAGCAAATCTCTGAGAGTGTTAGTATACATTATTTTATACACAATACTACCAATTTGAGCTTTCCGTCAGCGAGCGCTTTTCCTGTACAGTGTACACACACACACAAACACACATACACATAAGAAGAGTGTGTATACATAAATACATCCATCTAGATGTGTATAGCCTAGCGCATTCCTTTTATTTCTTGACGAAACTCTCGGTCTCTCTCTCACACACGCTGTGTATATGAGGATGTGGATGCCGAGGAACGCAAGAAGCCCACAGCATTATTATAACTTAATTACAATTGAGGGTTTGTTATCTTTTGTATAATATTTAGATAATTACATTGCTCTTGCGCCAGGACGATATGTATATAGATGTAGTAACAGTAAGTATATATATATATATACATTTATAATACTTGCGTTTGTGTATGTGCCATACACAAATAATGCGAACAGGACGATAAAACGTTGATTGCTTCACACTGTCATACGGATAAAGCGAGGACATTCCGGATTGTCGACATAGAGAATAGAGATATAGAGAAAGCTCCCGGTCTGCAAATCAACTCTTCAACACGTTCGACTGATGAACGCGTGCGTGTGGCTCCAGTTGAGGTTATCTACATAATTTAATTTACAAAGTTTTTCTTTATGACTTCCAACTCCCTCTCTTCGTCCTTTTCAGGACACCCACATTCTATGTGGTGACACACATACAGCAAATTGTGTTTAATCCAATGACGGTGTGTATAAATAATATGTTGTGTGTGTATGTGTATGTACAAAGCTGAATATACATGTCCGAGCAGGAGCGGAGCACCCCAAACCCTCCCCCTCCACACACACACACAATAGCTCATTTCATCTGGAAAACCACATTATCCGCGAGTACATGCGATAATGCACAAACTGTATTCAGTTTAAATTTCATTGTTTAATTATTATAATAAATTTAAGGTTTAAATTGCAATTTCAGCTCGTTTTACCTGTGTGCGCGCACGAGCGCCCGCCATAAATTGCGACTAATGAACGTGCGCTCCGGCCGCTCCGGTGTGTGTACTCTATTCTGTGTGTATGTGTGTGTGCTGGCAAACAGTGCAGAATTTTCGGGTGATCAATTCTGCCGTCCTGTGCATTTTACCATTTAAAATATTGCGACAATAAATGCTGCTATGTTTTCGGGGTTTTAAAAGCGGGGCAGGGGAGGAAATGCAAACGCACCCAGGATTACCTAATCGGTGTGTAAATGCGCGCATGCTGATTTTTTGTTGTTGGTAATCTAGTGTGCGGCTCAATAGTCAATACACCCGTGGCTAAAGGGTCAATATAATGGGATATGACCGTGAGCGAGCTTATTCCTAACATTTTCCGGGATTGTGGTCGTTATATTATTGATAGTAATTCCAAATGCAAATCAATGCACTCATCCTGGTGATGGTGTCTTAATCGCACTTTTGAGTTAATCGAGAATAATATTCGTGCGTAATGCAAATATATACTTTTATACATATCAGAGACCTTAAAAATATTTGATTCCAAACACTCCTTGACTTCTCTACCGCCTAAATAAAAAACATTTTTTTTATTAAAATGGTTATTTCCCGCCAACTGTCTTAGTGGTTTTAGGTATTAGATTGAAGTCCTCTTACGAAGGGTTGGTCACATTTTACCCAAGAAATATCTACGCTCTTCTAAAGTAATTGTGTTTTTTTTACTTTTAGGACAAACATTTTTAGAAATAGTTTCTTTTTCGATTGCCTCAAGGCTATTGTCGTTTTAATTTAATTCGGGCAATTGTTCAAAAATCTTGCGTTGCATTGGATTTAAGATTGAAAACTTAACACTTTTGATTTCTTATTGTGAACGCACCATAAAACAAAAATTTCGGGGTCGGTGATTGGAACTTTAAGAGCGCTTACGCCAATTTTGGGTCGTCTTTCTCTACCGAGTAGACAAACAGTTCACAATTTGGTGAGAAAATTTGAGTCATCATATTCACTGTTGAATGTTCCCGTGCTTCATGAAACATCACTTAATCCACGAAAAGTGACGGTATGGTGCGGTTTCCATGCCGGTGGCGGCATTGGGCCATTTTTCTTCATTGATGAAAATTATCGTCACGTTACAGTCAATGGTGAACGCTACAGAGACATGTTGCAGCGGTATTTCTTCAATTAATTGCATAGGCTGTACATCACTGATATGTGGTTTCAACAAGACAACACAGCGGAAGAAACAATCGGCTTATTGAAGTCCAAGTTTGGTGAACATGTTATATCGAGAAAAGGTCCTGTCGATTGGCCGCCGAGATTTTGTGATTTAACACTTCTAGAGTTTTTTCTATAAAGCTACGTAAAATCGATAAGCTATGCCAACAAGCCGGCTACGTTAGTGAACCTAGGAGCCAACATCGAACGAGAAATATTCCGTCGAATTGTGTGGCCGAATCTACGAAAATTAGCTTTAACGAAACGAACGCTACAAGCATGCCTGTGGTGGACATATGACCGAAGTCTAGTTTCATTCATAATTGCATTGCTTGTAATTTAAGCCAATAATAAAAGTTTTCAAATATCTTATTAAAAAAACCTTTATAACTTGAAGGATTCCAACACCGCTCTTCGGATCGCCAGGACCCAATATTAGTGTTTGTGATCATTGTGAGCTCATTGTCACCCCAAAATGATAGTTCGGCTCCCCTCACCTTGTCTGAAACTGGCTTTCAGTGTTTTTGAGTGCGATGCTGTACAGGAATACCCACGCTACTACTAGTATATGAAATTACATATAAATATCATATAATACAATAAATAATACAGAAAACAATAAAGAAAAACACAAAAATATTTTTTGACAAATGAATTGTCAAAATAAATACAAAAACTTCACTAAAATAAATCACGTACTAAAATTTGTTTTTGTAAAAAAAAAAAAATTGTACAATGATATTCTTTTAAAAGGAACGATTTATTTTAACCATAAATTTAATGTGGTATATGGGTAGATCAATTGATTTAGGATTCACGGAAACAAATTTCTGATTTTTAAAATAATTGATACATTTGGTACAATATTTTCTTTACTGATCCTTAAAAATATTAGTAAAATACACAATTTATTAAAGATCGCAAATATTTTCGTGAAAATATGTGTCCCTCCCAGAATATTTTCTTGATCCGCCTATGCGGTAAGGTCGGTGAGCCATGATTGGAGTCATATGATGCATCACTGAAAATTAATTCTGCTAACGTCGCGTTGGTCACTTGGCGCACGTTAGCCAACACTGAAAGTGGGTCCAGATTTCCAGCAACCCCGAGGCAGGTTTCAACGCTTATCCGGAACAGACATAGATACTTTTCTTCTTTATATGTTTGTATGTATAAGTAGATAGATTGAAAGATAGATAGATATACAATATTAAGGTTTTCGATGCACCATTCATGGGCGCAACTATACTACACGCGCGGCGATCAGCGAAAAGCTCTTCTTAATTCCCAAGTATTTAACTACGCCAACTAAAGAATTACAATAATAAACAAACAAAAAATCGTATTCGCTCCCTCAGGGCGCTGTTGTTTTTCCTGCGGTGTAACTCAATTCCAGCAAAATCTCTGCTTTTGAAATGTAGTTGGCGAGCAACAAGAAACAACAAGTTCTTAACAAAATGCATCCTATGTGCCTGTTTTTGTTGTTGCAGGTGTAGCAGACAATGCACATAACGAACTTGGCAGAACGCTATGCGTGTTTTCTTTTACTGTTTTTTTTCCGGAAGCGATCTCACAGCTTCAAAGGAGTTACTTTGCACTTTTCGTCTTAGTATGGTACTACCATTATAATCGTATATATATAGCGATTCAGGGATGCACATTGCACAGAGATGCAGCGTGATTCTCTGATATGTTATACGGTATGCGGTGCGCGACTCTATGCCATGTTTATAGAAATGCATTTAATGCGATTCCAGGTATGGTATAGTTATGTGAAATGCAGCTTTTGAGTGCATAACCGAAAGCTTATAGCTGGTCGGGACGTTAGCGTATAGGTCTTCTAGTAAGCGATGTTTGTATATCAACAATATAAAGACAAAGCGATCAGCACAGTAGATATATTCATAATCCCACCGGGCACTTTAGAGATTACACATAGGCCTAAGCGGCAGAGTGCTTCCTGGCCGACAAGACATTCATACACGAGTATACGCTATAGAAACGCATTTGCAATTCAGTTTAATGGTATATACTCGTATGCTCTCTGTTTAGTTAGAAATGGCTTTGGCGGGCAATTGACGGTTTGCTCAGCTCAATGTAATGCGCCCAGAAATGCACACACATACACACACATACACTCACAGAAAATTCCCTAATCCAATTTGGGCTGATTGATCGTATAAATACAATTTATAGACTCGCGTTTGTATTTAGCCCGTTCGAGTATGGCATTTCGAGGCAGTATCTATTCGTATTTGTATATATATGTTTAGTGTTTAGGAGGAACCTCAACGATTCGATCTGTTGGTTCTGCGCGAAGGATAATCTATATTGTGGGATTTATTGCGCGTGGCCGTATATGTGTTTGTGTATATACCATCCATCGGTGTAACCGAGAGACAGACACATTAAATTCTCTGTGTGGGTAGATTGAGGGACGATTACACACAGCAAGGCATCATTCTTCTGCGTTCGCTGACACCGCGCTCCGCGCACTCAAATCTGTCTCTCTGTGTGTGCGTATATAGCAAATCGTTTCAACCCATACTCCTCGAAACCCCCCATCCCCCCCATCCACGTATACACACAACGAACATAACAATTAGTTATAGTAGTAGTTGTATAGTCTGTCAGTCTCTCTCGCTAGCGCTCCCTTTTCGGATATATATATACAGGATACACAAGGATTCCACACAGCATCGCACAGAATATTAAACGAACCGCTTCCCTTGGTTTAGGCGGCGCGCGAGTCCTTTTACTCGCCCATGTAATCAAACAATAACGAGCCAACTTCCAATTACAATTGTTGAACGCTCGACCCCACGACCCTTATATATGCAACATTAACAATAAATTAGCGCAATGTATATTATATATTTATATATATATAATATATATATATAAAGTGTAGTATTATTCGGCAAAGTCAATACTGGCTGGCGACGGGCACAGCTCGACAACCGAAGGAAATTTGTTACGAAAAACTTTGTTTCATTATTTTTCCTTAATGAAAATAGACATATAAAATCGTGTTTGTTTTTCCGTGTGTGTGTGTCTTTTACGATATAACAGCCCTAGACTACATAGAAATAATATATGTTTATATAGATATACAAAATAATATACATATTTTATACATGTGTTTCGCATACATTTAAGGGCCTGCGATTTCCTTATGGCCATTTTATATATGTTTTTTTCGGTGTGCCGGCACGGCCACTTTTCCGGCACACAAGTTTTGCTATAATTGGTTGGAAGACTTTAATTAAACATTTTTGGTTTAAATTGGGTTTTTATGACTTTGGTTTTTTGAGCTTTCTGTGAGAGGCAACCGCAGTGTCTGCGCCATGTAAGCGGATGTAAGCGCGTGTAAGCGAATATAGAATATTGCCTGCATGTCGTTCTGGAAGAGGGTGGGGTAGGATGGAGAAGCACGCGAATATAAGGACGGCCGGCGCGTATAATGAATTAGTTCGTTAAATGCAGTGCGCCGCGCCGAATTAAGTGGCCAAAGTGTTTAAAAGTTCGATAAGTTTTTTTGGTGTATGTATGTGTGTGTGTTTGGGAGGTTTACGAGGACGGAAATAATTAAATTACCGGTGCCGCATTTAAAGCGATTTGGCGGCATTTAAAGTTTGTGATTTATTTCGAAAAGAAAATTATGCTTAATTGCGCAGCAGAGACACCGCGAGGAATCGATGGCGGTATTTTTACGGTGGTAGGATGATATCGGCAAAGTTTATTGTTTTCGATATAAAATAAACAACATTTCAACATTGCATTTCATATTCGAATAAGCAAACTGGAGCATGTGTTGCACTTTCAAAACCCTCGAAAGCGTATAACCCCGGAAATCCATATTTAGGTTATTAATAGTTTGAAAACTCGTATATAGTCTCTAAATGACCGATTTCCCGTGTTTTGCTTTCCCTGTGTCGTATCGTTGTGGAAAATATTGTTTGGTTGTAATTACCTTGGCCAGGTCATAAAAACATATACCGGAAGTATAAGCAAAACACAATAAGCACTAGAGCCGCATATTGGATGTTTTCCAACAATTGTTGATTACACATGTGGCGGTGTGCATTATCAAGCCAGGCCGATTTGGGAATGTCAAAAGCACAATGTGTCGCCTTTTTGGAGGAAATGTATAGTTTTAACTTTTTGGAATGCATTTATATAATAGTATTTATACATACATATAGAAAAAATTAAGTTCTTTATGCATAGACGGTCAAAGTACCGAAAAGTATTTTAGATTTAATTTTAATTAGTACTAAATCCATTTTTGTCCTATATTCAACAATTGTTAAATTGGATTTATATAAAAAATGGTATAATTTTAAAAGATTGGAAAAAGCCACCTCAAATAACAAAGTTGACTAGATTTGGCGTTGTTTCTACCGCAATAATTACATGTAGATCTTCTAATTTTACACTAATTAGTGAGATTATGAGTGCTGAAGCTAAAATAATTTGTAATGAAGCTAGTATTAGAGTTAATTTATTAATTATAAACAATGTGATATTATTTTAAATTAATTTTATCATATTCAATAGCTTGAATCTTATTTGATTCATATGATTTAAGAACGACGAAATATTGTCAAATTTTAACGTTTGGATAGTAAGCTAAAAATTTTAATCGTGTCTATGTAAAAATATTGCTACTTGGAAAAAAATAGTTTTATTTAAATATTTACCAACATAGTTTTTGTTTTTTTTTATGTGACAACCATACGTCTTGAATTGAATTGAAAAAATTTTACATAAAAAAATAAAATCTGATTATTTATATTTTATATAACTTAACATTTACAGAGGAATGAAGAGGAATGAAGCATCGATTTTATATTTTTTTAAATTATATAAGACTCATATTTACTTTGAGAGATTGTGGAATGTCATTATATATGTGAATCGCGTCATTGAGAACCGATTTGATGAGGTGTTAGTCTATTTGATTTTATGTGTAGTGCGTGTTCTTGACGAGTGTTATATCCATGTATTTCGTGGTTTGATTGAAGTAGTATTTCATTTCTGCATATTTTATTTTTTACTTTTAAAATTAGTAACATTTTATTTAGTTTTATTATTTCGGTTAGTTTCAAAAATGTTAAATAATATAATGTATTAGTACGAGTATCATATGATTTTTTAGGCAAGATTTAATAGACTTATTTTGCAGTCTTTCTAATTCTTTTAGTTTGTATAAAGGGCAGTATGACCAGATTGGCTTTAGGTATGTTATATGTAAAAATATGTGGGCAAAATAAATATGTTTTAATGTACTTGTGCTTAGTGTATATTTTAGTCTTCTCATAGCACCAATTATTGGTCTAATTTTAGCTTTTATTTTATCTATATGCTCTTTCCATTTTAATGACGATTTTTGTATTAGTCCGAGATAAGTTAATTGGTTGCATTTAGTTATAATGGTTCCGTTATACGTTAGGTTTAGATCATGTATGTTTTGGTTTTTTTTTAAATTATGTAATTCGTTTTTGTACCATTTATTAATAGGAAATTTGTATCAAAGTATAATTTAATTTTGTCAAGGTCTTGCTGCATTTGATATTTAATTTTAGTTACATTTTTGCATGAGTATATAATTGCAATATCGTCTGCATAAAGTTGTGCTTTGCTAAGTAAATCTGTTTGGAAAAAGTCATTCATGAAAATTATGAAAAGTGGTGATGCACAGTCGACATTTAAAATGCTGCTTTTGTATTCAATTTAAACAAACTGTTTTCTATTAGTCATAAAACATTTAATTAGTTTAATTGATTCATGAGAAATGTTCATTCGTTCTAATTTGTCTATAATTAAATGGTGTTTTACTGTATCAAAAGCTATTTTAAGTAAGATCAATAAATATAGTCGATGTGATCTTTTTATCGTGTTATCACTGACATTGATTAAAGTTGTGCACGCTATTTCTGTACCGGATTTGGGAATAAAGCCATATTGACTAGGGTTAAAGAAGTTTTTATTAAAATAATGTCCATTAATTGTATATATATTATTTTTTCTATTACTTTTGCAAAAATTGATAAATTGATATTCAACGATAGTTTTCTATTTTATCTTTGTTAGAGCTTTTATAAATTGTCAATACTTTTGCTATCCTAAGTTCGTCAGGAAAAATGCATGTTATTAGAATGTCATTAATTAAATCACAGAATTTATATTTGTATTTATTGTAAATATTAATAACATTAAAACCAATATGTTGTCATAACCAGTTATGTTTATTTTCATAGAACATTCAGGACATCCATTTCAGAAATAGTACGAAAGTAAAAAAAGTTTGATAAATGTGGAGGAAATTTACATTTAAAATTATTTAAATTCTTAAATTTCATTTATGATTTTTTTTGTATCCATTTTTATTGGTTTTGGCCTAAAAAATATTTTTTTGGTAATATTTATTTAGTCTATTGGCCATAAAAAGACATTTAAATTATCATAAAATATTTTGAACGTTTTGAGCTATATTAATTCATACAATCCGTATAAAAAATATCTCATTTTTATTTTATTTTCAAAACTAAACTATTTGCAATAATCGAAACTCACTGTAAATTGTATGTTTTCTTTGTAACCTTCTCTAACTAGAGATGTATCTCACAATTAATATAGAAAATCATTAAATAAATAAAATGCAATAAATTAAATTCAATTCGAATAATTGTATAATCCCTATAATCGCTCCTGACTTTTCAATCCGCCACAGTCACGGCTTATACTGCATTTAATCCTTAATACAAATTCCTATATACATACAGGCACACTCACATATACAGCAGATACACACCAACCTGCGGTAGCAAATGTATATGTGTGTGTGTGTGTGTTTATGTATGTATTACGTGCATCGTGCCAATGAAAGAAACTTTTTAATCGGCTTTAAGCGTTTCACCTTGCAGGTAAACACATAATAAACGATTGCTTTCCGTTCAGTTTGAGCTATATTGCTATAGCTATAGCAAGGTTATAAATATATATATATACTCATCGGTTAGGCAGAAGCAGAAGCGCGCCCGGGTATTTGCATAATTAAAATCGTTCCTCGGCAAACCTAATTAACGAATGTATAAACACACACACATACACACCCGACAAATACAAACAGAAAGAGAGACAGAGAGAAGATGAAGCGAGCGTACAGCAAATAATATTTAGTATGTACCTTTATTAAATAGTTAAGAACGTTTCAATTAAAATCTGTCACCCATGGCTCAGGGCATCCCAGGTGGTGGTTTATATATATATATATATATATATATATACATATTTATAATATATATGTGTTAATACAGAGACAAACACATATACATATAATATAAATTCAGTGGTATTTACTTAAAAAGTTTTCCAGCGAATTGTGTATGCGGGTTTACAACGGATTTTCTGCAAGAGGACACACATACACGTGGAAAATCCACAACCACCCCCACTTCTCTCGCTCTGATTAACTGATACGATAGAATTCAATCTCATTTCTCAAGTTTCGAGCTGGATGTATTTACTGTTACTTCAATATATCGCGTTAGAATAATGTATGACACACACTCGCCAGGCTAAAGTAATATGTATATTTATTTTTTTAACTGTATTTACAACTCAGCGATATTTTTAGTATGTGTTATAAACGGCTATCGGATACACAGATCTCTGTGAAGCACATTAAATCCTGCGATTTGTATACACACATAAAATATATAACGAGTATATATGTATTGTATATATGATGATGTCTGCGATAATAATAAAAACCGCCCGAAAAACACCATAGACGAGCGCCCGCTCGGGCTGGCTATGGCATTTATATACAAAAAGCCTACGCGCGGGCTCGGGAGCTCGCGCTTGTTGTGTTTTCTTTTCCGGCATGCAATTCCACATAATCATAAAATCAAACGCATACACACACACACACACACATACATACATATATAATGTGTGATTCACACGCACACGCGCGCGCACGCCTCTCGGAAAACGTATTACGCGAGTGTTTTTCCGCGTGCGCATTTGCGTGTATATTTATATGTATTTATGTATGTAGTTTAGGATACTGCGTGGTAAAACGATAAAAAAAAGAAATGACAAAAACATATAACTGAAATGTAATTACTTTATGCAAGGCGGTGTGCGGTGCAATGCGGTGCAGTGCGGTGCGGTGCGTTGCGGTGGTGGCAGCAGGAGTCGGTGAGAACTGCGCGCAATTTTTATTTTATATTTCTATATATTTCTATATAAATGCATTTTGGTGGAATGGCGGAGTCGCGTCGGCGGCATTGCGACGCGCGTTGTCATACAATTTTATGCTGGGCTCTGGTGCTTTGGTGTCGGAGTGCATTCACTGTAATAAAATTGCAGTGTGCGATTGCAGTGCTGCAAATAAAATTTTATTTTCGAATCAGATCCCATTTGCGGCAGCGGTGGCGCGGCGGCGGAAAGAGGAATGTCGGCTGTGGCCACATAAGGACTATATCCAATATATATATACATATAAACACTACTAACACCAGCAATGGAAATTCAGTTTTATTGTGTCGTTGGTTGGCGATTTCATGAACATAAAATAGGCGAGATTGCATGTGAGGTTTACTTGGAAATAGTTTAGTCAGTGTTTAGCCATATAAAAATGTATTTTGTACATTGCATGTATAGTATATATATAAACTATGTGTCCATATGATACACTCTTGGTTAGCCAAGATTAGCAGAACCATTTGGTGACCTTATTTTCATATTGGATTTTTTCATTTTTTTATAAAAAAATTAATGTTATTTAAAAAACGTGGTTTTAAATGTTTGCTAGTGTATAAACTATTAGTTTAAGCGGATAACTTCTTCGTTATCTAATTTAAATAATGAAACGATATTTTTCTAGTCATATCCACAAACCATAAATTACTCATGGTATGCAAAACTTAATATTTCGTATATGAGAATATTTTCCGTCCAGTCTAAAAAAATCAAAATAAAAAAAACACAAATTTTCGATAATTGAAATATCGAAATAGAAAAGCATCAAAACCAAACCAAATACAAACTTTCCTTTATTCTTGGCCACCCTAACTTTATTTTGGGCAGCAAAGGGTTAAATGCAAAGAAGCATATATTTTTGACTTAATGTATATTTTCTTTTAAATTTTTATAATATATGGTCGAAACCATTAATTGGGCAAAACAATGGTTTCGACCATATTTTGTCACCCCCTAATGAAAGCTAGGAAAAAATTTAATAGAATGCATTGTCATCGGCAAAAAGTCAATGGGCCAATTTTCAGCTCGATTAGATGACAGAAAGTTGGTTAATTAGACCGCATTAAAATCCATGCAAGCAAGATAACAGACACGCGAAATATAATATAGAGTATTTAAAAAGGAAAACAATCGAGGCGATTTAACCGATGTCGATCACAGGACTCACTTTAAGTTTATCCATTTTGTTAAAAAAACATAATTTTGTGGCCTTAATTTAAAATCCTTCATTTTTAGTCCTCGGCTTTAGGTCATCATTAGCGTCTTTAAAAAAATATAACAGAACTTATAAACAGAGGCTCGAATAAGAACTAGAACCCTAGAACTGAGAACTGAAATGAATAATAATTCTATGATTTTTCTCCTAATTATTGCCATTTTCGTGTTTTCATATTACAGTTAAATAAGTATTTTCATCATGTACAAATTTAACATTTACCCTATGGTGTTATCATGTGAGCTTTTGAATGTCAATAAACTATTGATTCTATAACCTGGCACCTTCAAAGCGCTGTCACATACTTACAAAACAATACCAATACCAAAAACAATTCACTAAATAAAATTGATAGGTAGAGCCCAAAATTTGCTGTGCTCAAATATAATATGTATGAAATGCAGATATCATAATATATCAATCACACACATTCAAATGCGAAAACCATAAGAAACGTGTGCAAATCCGCCCTCTATACTTTTCGCGCTCGCACGGGGCTGCTTAGCTCGACGGAGCTACTCAACGCGCGCGCACCGTATTACGTCAACAAACTAGTTAAGCCCTTGCTATTCGAATATAATATAGCTATACGCTACTTTTGGCTACATTGCAATTGTGTGGATTTGTATAAGCTAGCACCCCATGTCATGTGTGTATGTGTGTGTGTGTGTGTTTGTGATATCTATGTGGCACACCACGCGCACGACATAGCGTGTATATTCGCCATGTTTATACATAATAATATAAACATAGTATTTTTGGTGTCTTGTTTAGCCAATATAAAGCCATCAAAGCACATGCTTATGTTTGTGAGTGTGCGGTGATCATGTGCTATAGGAAAAAGCTAAACAATAAGCAGACTCCCCCCCCACTTCCCAGCAACCCCAATATACATATATAGTATACACATTATATATTAGATAGATAATATTGTAGCAGAGCTATTTGCAAAAACACATACGGTTGTAATAAATGCACCAGACGGCTCAATACGGCAGCATGGCGTGTATGTTTTTGCCACCCTCCTACCCCCAAACTATATATATAATGTATATACAGTATATATATACGAGTGTGTGTGTGTGGGTAGTTCAATAATGCAATTACATCACGCTAGGTAGAGCGACAGACGTTAATTAGTCTTTTGTTCGACGTGCAATCACGCGAGTAATTTCCATGTGTTATGATTGGACATTATAAACAGAGTATACACGCGTGGGTTTCGCCAGTGTGTGTGCTTGTATATATGCTTGTATGTGTGGGGGTTCGATTTATATATAGAATATCAGTAAATGGTGTTGAGTACGTGTTAATTGGGCGTTTTTTCGCAGTCTGATGCCTGCAAACAAAATCACGGCAGTCAGCCTGGCTGTCAGCAGATTCCTATGCACAAACAAGTAAATGGAACAGTTGCGCGTACAATGCCTTGTGTGGGAGTTTGCGCAGGCACATTTAATTGATCAGAAGCCATTCCACAGGACTCGATCGATATACTAATACACGAAATTCTCCATTATATGTTTCAATAGACTGCATAATCAATATAATCTATAATTCGGAACATACAATCGTAATTGTAATTTTAATTGTGCAGACTTGATTAGGTATAAATTTGATGCTATTTCCCAATATCCAATGGGAAAAAATCCGACAAAATATTTCAAATGTTAATAGTAGAGGCGGGACAATGCCAGCTAAAAGCTTTTCGGATTTCCGCTACGTAGACGATGATTGCATTAACTTTTGTTTACATGACCTAGACATGGCATACGATTTTTTGGATAACAAAATGTTATATAAACTAGTTTATTTACCTCGCAATCGAGCATTTTCTGTCTGCGCAAAATTTTATCACAATAACTACAAACTACAAATTACAAACTCTTAAAGAAAGAAATATTAAATATACTGTACAAATGGTCAATCATCAATTACAGTTATAATAAATATATTTTTGACTTTAACATGTTTCGTAAACTCTAATTATTTTTAATTGTTTAAAAAACATGACTTTAAAAAAAAATAGTGCCCAAAATATTATCATTTTGTTTCCATGATTAAATATTTATTCCAAAGAATAATACATTGTTTTTCCGAGACTAAATATAAAAAAAAAAGTTTATTACCGTGAATAAATTTACAACAAATTGCTGTGCATTTTAATAAATGTGTAAATCACATTAGTCCTTTATTTTGAATCGAGCTTAGGAACATTTTGGCGATTTTAATTAATTTTAACGTTTCCGCTAAATTTTATGCGTTTCAGGATTTTCGCCATTTACACTTGTTTAATGAGATAACCCGCAAACAAAATATTTATAATAGGAAAGTAGGTTGTAGGTTTAGATGATCTAAGAAAGTGTCATTTTTTCTCATACACCCCAAAAAACTCATTTTAATGCACGAACACAATAATTTTGTTTTAGCCATTATGATTTAGATTTTTGATTACCCAAATTGTCGTGTAAGATAGTAAGCACACTGCCATATGTATATTAATTATACTATTCGTAGACGGATGATTTTCCTGGAGCAGAGTCCGAATAATGCTTATCACTTTTACCCTTATTACGCATTTTTTCCGATCAAAACACGAAATTCTCTCTTCTCCGTCTTTAACGAAAACACCATACTTGCTTCAAGTCAAACTGCAATTTTGACACATAAGCTTTAAAGGATGTCGCTTATAAATGCCGCAATAGATTTTGCATTTGTGGTGCCATCTATATGTCCAACCGAAAACTTTTTGATCCATGTGGTATACATAATGCAGTAAACATGTTTAAATCTAACTATCGACTATATGGTAACTTATTGTTTTGAACCGAAGCTCATTTAACGCAAATTTAAAGAGGCTAAAAATAAATTAGCAACAAAAAAATAATAACCATCTTGTCATGTCATCTAATTGTTGGTATATTTTAAAAAATCTAAAAAAATATTTGGGTGAAAGAGAAAAAAATATTATGATACTTTTATAGTTTGTCTAGACCTACAATACCTACACTATTGGACGATTTCTTCATCCGCATCTGGGAAATATTTATTTGCCTTCCATCTTAATCCATCTTAATAGGAATTATCCAGATTTGTCAGATTCGAGTCCCCGGCGGGCCAGTCCCATAACAACACTTTTTTCTTTATCAGCTTCATTGCACAAAGTATAGCTTATTTGCATTATTCATTATAAATAATAAAGTATTTGACATAATGACATCGTCATGTTAGCACAAGAATTGAATTTTGTGAAGTACTAAAAATTGTAAAAACTGGATTCAAAGTACAAAATCTGCGTTCGATCATCGTTAACACACCGACATCCGAGTGCCAGGGAAAAGAGAGTTAAATTTTGGTCAGGTGCTAAAAACCGAGCTCGAACGCAAAGAAGGTCGGTAAAGAAATGGATCGGAGTGTTATCGCTTCGAACCGATTTCGATTGTTCGAACTGAGTTCGAACTAGGTCAAAAAATGGCCGTAAATCTTATCAAAAGGTTTTTTAGATTTTCTTTTTTGTGTATCACAGCGTAATTACTAATTTAATTAGTCTTACAATTAAATACTAGCTGCAAAGTCCGTCAAACTTCTTGTATTGTATAAGGAATTTTACATATCGCCATTTTTGCTCTTAAAACTTAACGTTAACATATTTTCTTTTTAATAAATTAATATTCAAAATAAACATATTTTCACAAATAAACAAAATTTAAAGTAATTTTCATTTCGCGGCCAGACATTTTTAGAATATCGAAACTTTTCAACACGTTTAGCACAGTAATTAAAATATTCGCTGTTTTAAAATTCTTTAAAAATGTTAAAAATGTAAAGTGATTTTAAGAAAGTGTCATTGTGTGTGTAAATTCCATAGAATGCAAATGCAAATGAATTAATTTTTTTAAATTTTTAAATAAAACAAGCGATGTAAATTGCATGTATAATTAAATATTTATATCATTTTGGTAAAAATGCCGATGCGCCAAAACATTATTATTTTTTTTGAAAAATTCAACATTTCAACATGTATTTACATGTTTAAAACCAATTTAGGAGGGTAGACCGATAAAAAATTCGTTCAAACATCAGATAACGGCGACATTTTTGATTTATTTTGGTTAAACTTTTGTTTCATATTTAGTAAACTTGTTTGGAATCAACTATTCTTTTTTGGACAAATATTATTTATTTTTGGCACAAAATTTATTTTTTTAAGAAGTATTTATATTATTTGTACAAACATAATTTTTGCACACCCTATTTTTAGCTTTTAAAAACAGTGTTCAACAAAAAAATATGCTCCATAATCATAAAATACCAGTCAGCAAATATAATCTCTATACATTTAACTATTTTCATTTTAGGTAAACATTTTTATATTATTATGTATAAGCATGTTTTTTTAACACAAATTTATATTTTTAATAAAAAATTCTTTTTTATTTTGGTTGGCCAAACTGAATTTTATGGTGGGCAATTAATTTGTAGACAATATCAAATGGTGTAACATTTAAAATAGTTTCTTGTAAAATTGAAATTATATTTTTAAGCTTGCACTCGTAAGAAATAATTAAATATACTTCGAGACAAAGATATTCCAGATTCTCGGGTCTTTTTTTTTGTAAATATAAAAATCTTAATTATATTTTTTTTTTTTAATTTAAAATTAACAAAACCCGAGTTATTTATACTTTTTGTAAGATGAATTTTAAGTTTTTTTAAAATTGCAATTCTAAAATATTGAAAACTTTTTGTATTATTTATTATGTATTCGTTTTTTTTTATTTTGAGTTTTTTAATTTTTGTAAATTTGAGAAAATTTGAATAAATAATAGTCTGAATCAGATATGAGTGGTGTGAGAGACACATTACAGCCGTCACAGACCACCGATGCAATTTCTTTTAAGTCCGCATTATATTAAACCCTTTCGATTATGTTCTTTGTAAACCAGTAAACTTGACATGTATACATGCAGTACAAAGAAAACGTGCGTGTGTGCAATTAATGTGTATACAATGTATTTAAATATCTGATTGTTTTGACAGGAGTGAAAACATGCACGCGGTGCAGCGGCGGCGGCGCGGCGGCGGCTGCGGTAGTTCACGAAACATAATACAGACGCACCCTCCATAAATATTTAATCGCAATTACCTATAAGTAGTACACGCAATTGTGAATAATACACATTGTACTTTAAATGTGTTTGTATATATTATGTATCCCCCCCCACACACACACACACTAAAGAGAACACATAAAGAAGAGAGAATTATTTAAGATATAAACTCGAGCGCACGCAGCAGCAGCATCAG